>JAZBHA010000086.1:2331-45683 GCA_037464855.1 Iselma pallidipennis | reverse complement strand
ACTAGTAGTTTTATTCAATAATCAAAAAATTGTTGTTTTTTTTTTAATAGGAAGCCAGCGAAGCTTACTTGGTCGGCTTATTTGAAGATACCAACTTGTGCGCTATCCACGCCAAACGGGTAACAATTATGCCGAAAGATATACAATTGGCACGTCGAATCCGTGGTGAACGTGCATAAATTTCGAAATATTTGTGTGTAATAATCACAGCTGTAGGGTTTATTTACTGTTCAGAAGTTTTTTGGAGTTCAAAAATTTTTTTAAATATCATATTATTTCGTGTTAATTTTCTTCTCCTTTTTCCTTTTGTATGTAAATGTAGTGTAGGATTTTTCATGTATTTTTTTTTTACCATTGAGTAGTTATCATTCATTGTTTTCCTTATTATATAGGTGGAGTAGTAAAATTTTCTGTATAATAGAAGGACAATGATGATAACTGACTGCACTTTCACTAATTTAAAAACTAAAAATTTACAAAAAAAAAAAATAGATGTTCTCAGAGAAATATGTCTCGTTTTTCTATTCAGGATTATCCATTGAAAACTGCCGAAATACACAAAAAAAATTAGTAACTCGTTGAATTTGGTTGGTTTTGCATTATTAAATTCATTGTGACAATTCATGTGTAGTTCTAACGTCTTTACATAACTATTATACTAACCATAACTGTAATAATAATAATTGAAAAAGTGTTCAAATGTGGTTTTAGTTTGTTTCTTTTTTTTTTAATATCGCATTATCATCATAGACGTACAATAGATATTTAAGGTATATTAAGTTATGTATTTTTTTCCTAGTTAATGTAGCAGTTACTGTATCTTAATTTAAAAATAAAGGTATCTTATAAAAAAGGACCAGCGCTGTATTTTCTTGTATTTCCTTGCGTTATCAGTGATAACTTAGCACAGAAACAGAACCGTAGACACGGGAATGGCCCTAGGAAAATTTCTCCATTTGTGGAAATTTAATCGTGACCCATGACCCGATTTTATATTGGGACTTTTTCGATGGACCGTCATGAAATGATGTAATTTTTTTTACTGTTAGATTCAGTGCTGGCTCTAATATCGACGCCCCGTATGCAGTCACTCAGCCTCAAGTGTCTTTTCTGAGATTTATTATTAAGTCGTTCAGAGCGACAGTCATGGGGCTTATTGTTAGACAATACTGACGTTATATCCAGGTTTTCGAGTGATGCAAGTGAATGGAGTGGGCACTGCTCGAACTATATTAGTTTTGTCGTAACACCCAAGTTATCATCATGTGAGATGTCGTTATAACTGACCCCTACTGTGAGCCGGCTCTAGTTAACTAAATCATGGGTTAACCAGTTAACTAAATCATGGGTTAATCAGTTAACCAAGTCATGGGTTACTCAGTTAGCTAAGTCATGGGTTAACTAGTGAACTAAGCCATGAGTCTCAGTTAACTAAGTCATGAGTTACTCAGTTAGCTAAGTCATGGGTTAACCAGTTATCTAAGTCATAGGTTAACCAGTTAACTGAGTCATAGGTGTAGCAAAATAATTTTTCCCGATACCACTGCTCCCAATCCAGTCATGTTTACAGACCATTCTCAGGCACTATCCTAATCATTGTTAATGGAAGGATTTGTGGGAAGAAAAATCCAACAAATCAGTCTTAAAGCTTTAGCTTTATTTATTCGAAAATAATATAAAATAATTAAAAGAGAGGAAAATAAAAATTATAAACATCAAAGAAATATATAGCAAAATCTCACAGCTTTTACAAATAATAATATCAAGACAACAATAAATAATAAATACAAGCAATCAGCTTAAAGCTACCCAAAGTTTTTTGTTTGATTTTTAAAAATTCCACAACAATACACAATTAATTTTTCACGTAAAAACCTATTTACAAATTTTTGAAATAAAGGCAAAAAAAATTGGCTTTGTAAATTTGAATTACAATCGAATTCGCATTTAACGAATATCTCCTATATACAACGAACTGTTTGCGGTCCACTTCTTTTCGATTCGTTACATGAAAGTTCGACTGTACATGTATTTTATTTAATTTTTTTTGATTTAGTGCGTGGAATTAAGCAGGTTTTTTTTTAAACCGCTATATCTATTCTAATCGGAAAATTCGTTTGATTTTCTGAAAATTTGAACATCATTCATAAGCTAAAAGTGAATCTTTATTCATGCGGACAATTGTCTTCTTGTTGTTGTTTCTGATGTAAATAATTATCGATTTTCTTTTAGGACCTCTCCAAACGTAGTGGATTTGCGTATTTGCGGTGAGGAATAATAAACAAACATCACACTGGTGTTATTGTTTATTTATTCTTTCCTAACGACTGCTTCCTAATACATCTGTTCCACTTCAATCTGTATTATACCCGAGAACAATGTATAATAAACAATAACACCAGTTTCATGTTTGTTGATTGCTCCTCTACGCAAATACGCAAATCCACTACGTTTGGAGAGACCCTTAAAAATTGAAACATATATAAATAAATACATGTAGCTTTTATTGCTATGCTGTTACGTTTGAATTATATCTCCTGTTTTAAAATACGATTTAATCGTCACAAAAACTATATTTTTGTATGTATAATACACCACAAGAGTCTATAGGTATATGTGCACTTTTAACAGACAAAAATCTTGTCAATTTTAAAGAATTTTATAAGACTCACTTCTCGAGTACACTACGTGCAAACTAACTAATAATTTTAAATTCCTATTCTCAATTTTTTAACCATTTAAACACTAATTTTTCCTCCAAATTTCAAAATTGTATTGTTAATTGTACTGCAATGATAGTAGTTTTTTTTTGTGAAAAAATCAAAATAAATAAAAAAATATACAAATATTAAAAAACAAAACAAAACTTTTTTTGTACAATTTGGTGATCTAGAAGAGGCGAAAAATATCACAAATATCTCTGTTATTTAGAAATTATATCAAACAAAAATAATAAAATCACATAATAGTTATTTAAAATAATAATAATGTCATGTATGCTAAATAAAAATCCTATCAAACAGTTGTACCATAGGTACTAAAAACTACCCTAGTACTGTCACTATCCAATGTGACATCTTCTGGACTAGCTAAATCAACACGTACACTACCTGAATTATTACGTTTCCTTTGTCCCCAATTATTCAATGTCCAATGATAGACATTCTCACTGGATGTATTATTTGATTGTTGTTGTTGTTGTTGTGGTGGTGATGATAAACCTTCAATTGCATTCTGTGGACTATCTAATGTTTCACAACTTGAACTTGTTTCAAATGAATCACCACCACCTTTAAAACGACCAATACCTACAAAAAATTTTTTTGTTAAAACATTAACAATATACAGTGTAATCTACAAAATGTATGGTCAAATGACGTAACGAACGTATGTCGAGTCAAATTAAGATAGACAGCGTTACTGTACTGTAGTGATTAGCTAGGACATACGTCTATCATGGCACCCTTTAACCATAAATTTTCTAGATCACACTGTAGAAATTGTATGGAAACTAACCGGTTTCATCTGAAGAAATATGACTCTCTTCAATACCTCTAAGAATACTTTGGCATATATCTGATTCTAATGGTATAGGATCATCAGAATCACGATTGTATATAGTAACAGCTATATGAGCTGGATGCGGTACAGGTAATGGTATCACTAATTTATCAGGTGTAAATGGACGTTGGTATTTCTTCCATGGCATACGTAAACTTGTACCAGTTTTACTACGTAACGAACCCAATACTGTTGATGTTTCACTGGAATAATTTTTGTATTTTAGTTAAAATTTGGTGGTTTTATCGAACAAAAATAACTTACGTTTTCTTATCAGTTTTCTTAACAGTTGTGGCTTGTTTTGCACGTGGATTAAACGCAGACACTTCTAAACATGGTGAATGCACCTGTATATTACCTCTAGGTGTATAAACATTACCTAATAGATCTGGTCCTCTAGCACCTAATTGAGCAGATTGTATCATTTCTGTATAACGTGATAGATCAATATTTGGATGTGGATCTAAACGAAAACTTGTATCCATATGATCTAATGGTGTTAAAATATCTAAACTAAATAATTCTGTATATAATAGACCAGCTAGACCAGCCCAATCATTCGGTGATAGACCACGATTCTCCCAAAATTGTTCTTCATTATTTAAATCTAATTTCGATATAATATGAATTGGATAGAAACGTTCCAACATTAATGCACCTTGTTGTATAGCAATTTTTAATTCGGATGTTTCTAATTTAATTTTACTTTTAATTATTATATTAAGACCAGTTTGTAGATCACGTCGACGACGTTCCAATTTCTCATGTAATACAACCATTAGATCTTGTGCTTCTTTTTCCAATATTTTATATGGACCATTATTTTTTGATAATTGTGTTGAAAAACTACCAAAACATGCTTCAATAAAATGACTAAAATCACGTTGTGGTTGTAAAATTGTATTTTCCATAATTTGTTGATAAACAGTTAATTCATCCCATTCCATTTTCGCTTCAAATGCTGCTAATGCTTGTTCAGGACTTATTTGAAAATAATAATCACATGTTAGACCAGGTCCATTGATACGTTTCACAACGAAACTATCACTAGCCGGTATACGGCCACGTTTCTTTATAATCAAATGGAATATGATTGTGTCCCAACATAAACGTAACCAATATCGGATAATACCACCAGTTGATATTATTAATGATATCAATGGACAGATAATAATAGCAATAAATATTGCTAGAAATGGTTGGATACAACCTTGTACCAGAATCTTCCAAATACAAGCTTCAAATAACACAAAATAACGATTACGTTTCAATTCTGGACTATCTAAATCATAGATCAATGCATTCGTTATCTGTATTGATAATGTTAATATTGGCATCCATAGAATTGCAGTTAATGCAATAAATACACTAATTGTTATCACACATAAACAAACCAATGGAAATATCACAACTAATAACAATGTACCAAATAGACCTTTAATAAAATAATTCCATATACGATTCAGATGTCTTGTAAAACCTTTACCAATAAAACCAGTATCCGGTTTCGTTTCGAAATATGTACGTGATTTTGATATATGTCGCCATAAATTGATTAAACGTGAACATAACGTTGATGTTATACTACTTTTACGTGGAAATAATGTACCATTAATCTGTGATAATTCTAAATCGGGCATGAATGGTTCCAATGAAAATAATGCACGTAAACCAACTGGACTACACCATGGCAATATTATACCAAAAAAGAACATTGCATTCCATGTCCAACACCAGGTACGATGGAAATAATTAAATATACGCCATAATGGCCAACGTGTTGTTGTTGTACGTACAAGTTCTTTTTCAACCAAAAATACCGGTTGACTTGGATCAGATCTGGGTGTTGTTATACTAGTTGCTTGTTTACTTAATACTGTTGGTACAATTTCCGATTGTCCTTGGAAATTACGACGTACTATCCAATTTGTTGGTAACCAGATTTGTGTGGGCCACAAAAACGAACGTGTGGGTGTTTTAACTTTCCTTAATTCACGCAATAATGCTGGTTCTCTCTAAAAAAAATCATTTTTTTTATTAAAAAAGAAACACCAATCATTCAAATCTTATATACTTCTCTCATAAATGCCAGATCTCTATTTAGAAAATAGACAGTTTGATTTAATTTCTGTGCATTACATAAAGCTAATGCCTCCTCATGGGCACTCCATTGATTCTCTTGACTAAATTTATATTCAGCTTGACGTAATTTCGATCTTAACCATGGTTCAATTCTGGATAAAACTGGATATGATGTAAATAAACGATTTTTAATATCTTCCTGAGATTTTGAAAGACGATATTGGACATTTTCGAATGCCCGATGCATTGAAACAACACTTTGGGCTTGTTGTACTAATAATTGAGCAATACCATCACCTAAACTCTGAATATCCGGATGTGATAAGATACTATTATAGACTCGTTGAAGGTATTCCTTCATAACAGCATCATTGACTTCCTATTGAAACAACAACAACAATAATAATAAAAATAATTATAATAAACTTGTTTTTTGTGGAACCTTTTCAATATCTTCATCGGTCATTTTTTCAGCACGCAATTCAGCAATCAGTCTTTCACGAAAATGTAGAAACCAACCACGTGTTTCTCTTTCCAAAATACCAACTAATATTGGTAATGCTTTCCGCATTAAATTACGTTCCCATAATCTTAGATCTAATTCGAAACCAGATGGTGTACGGAAACGATACGGGACAGCTACTGGTGGTTGAGAACATTCTTTAGTTACTTCGAATTTTTCCATAGTAGCACGTCGTAATTGTTTACGTATATAGGAACATAAATGCTCTAGAGATTCTTCATTTTCCGGCTAAAATCAATATTAATATTAATTAATTAATTTAAAAAAAATCCAACAATTTTACTTACACGACAAATCAATTCAGCGACTAGATATTTAGTGCGTTCTTCACGTATTTTAGCATCTAAATTATGTACTTGTAAACTTGGTATACCAATTAATATATCTAATATACGTAATAGACCATCTAATAATGCTTTTATAGCTTCTGATATACTAAAGAAATGTGATAATAAACGTCCTTTGGCTGTTACAAATATAAAACGTAATGCTAATGCCATATCATTCAATAATGAATCATGACTGTTCTCAACACCTTTCTGTAATAATTGTGATAATCGCCAACGATGTTTTTGTCCAGGAAAATTGATTGATTCCACTTCAAATTCACTGGAAGATCGAAATTTGAAACTATAAATACAGATCAGGACGTAGGTCTTTGATAGATAGAGTAACTCCTGAATATGAACTAAGCTCTCGACCTACGTCCATTTTTGTATACACAATGTAACTGAAATATTTTTGTAGAGATTACAGTAAAACTTGCACATTAATCTTTTTTTTGGTTTCGCCAACAAAACAATTTTGAATTTTGTACAAATTTGATGCAAATAATCAAGCTAAAAATAAATCAACATAATTGTAAATTTCAGCCAATTAAAAAACACAAATTTAAATTAAAACAAAATGAAATTTATCAAGCCACCAAACAACGATCCAAGAACACAACTAAATTTTCCCAAAATTTATGCAATAAATCGAATAAATTTCGAGAAAACAAGAGACAACAATTTAGCCTAATTTACAACCAATTCATAATAATTACAAACATATTTTGTATTGAAAAACAACAACAAAAAAAGTGATAAATGAAAGAGAAAATCAACATATTGTAGTAGAAATAATGTATATTGACGAAATGCACATGACAGGACAATATTCACATACCCCTTCCGTCTAATCGATTCAAGTTGTTGATGGTTCAATCGTTTTGGTTTTCCGAACTTATCCTTGTGCAAGCTTTACAGAAACAATATAATTTGGTTGGAGAGAAAAAAAGATGAGAATTTTTGAGACAAAACAGCGAATTGATTAGAAACCAAATAATAATCCATAATCAATCAATAATAATAATAATCAATAGACATACCCTCGTTCCCGGATATATTCCAATTGTTTGCCGGTCAATCGTCTTGGTTCACCTTTACAATCAACAGCTACAGCATCTAATTCATCAAATGATGGTGCAACAAATAGATCTCGTAAATGATATTTAGTTTTACAACGACCTAATGAACCGTCCGATGAGAACTGTGATATTGGAAATGAATCACATTGTGAGACAGGACTGGGCAAAACTACGACAAACAATTATTCGTATAATTAATTATTAAAATAGTGATTTTATTAATGAAATTCTTACTTATTGGAAATGTTTTCCAATGGTATAGAAACGACTCAGCTACTTGTTTAATATTATTAACTAATTGCTCAACTTCCGGTGGTGCACCAACTAGATTCACATCGAAACGTATCGATTCACGTTCTGGTTGTAAATTATCAGGTCCTATGGTAGTTCCATCATTTCTTAAAGGATATAGTGATGTTGGACGGTTGTAATGTGGCTGGTCATGTTGTTGTTGTTGTTGTTGTTGTAAAACTTGCGATGATCGAAATTCCATTTTACTTGATACTAAAAAACAGAAAATTATTACAATTTTTTGTGACAATTGTGTACAAATTTTATTTATTATATATACATTGAGATCCAGTTGAGTCTCGTTCATGTATACCCGATTTAGATCGATTGTGTCCTACATGTTGTTTTCTTTGTTGGTAATCTGAATCAAAACTTTGACCAGAATCAGATCGATGATGACCTGAACTAGATGAACTATGACGTTGATGGTGATGATGATGATGATGATGACTACCACCACTGCCTGATTCAACTCGACGATGACCTGTTGTTGATGTTTTTGAACAGGAACTAGGACGAGATGCCATTTCGTCCATGTGTCTTTGATTAAACCAATTTGTGGCGTTTGGTCATTGCCTACAGGATAGAAAAACACGACATTTAATCATTGTTTTTTTTGGGGGCAAGTCCAAATTTTCAAAAGCAATAGAAAAGTGAAGAATTTTATGCGTAGAATTAAATTTTTTTCGCTTAGAACATCGATAGAAGACTCAAAATTAGCACGAAGAATTTTTTAAAAATAAACCACCCAAACACTCTTCGTTCATCTAAAAAACATAACAGTTTAATAGTAAATATATACAATGAGTTCCAATTAAATTTGGACATACCATGGACTAGTTATACATATATTTTTAGACATTTGAACTGCCACGAAATATAGAATTGGATCAATTATAATTTGTTATTATTTTTCCCATCACTTGTCGCATAATAAAATGACGATCCATAATAAGGGTTGATGGAAATTGGAAATTAACCCTTTGGGCGTTTTTTTTTATTCATGTGCTTTCTCAAATCAACCAACTGGCCACTAACCTAATTTCACCCTCAAATTGAGAGACAAGCCAATACCCACCACTATAGGTATACTTGGATATGTTTTATAATTCGATTTATTCCGGGGTCAAAAACATCGATTAAACTCTACGATAAATTTCCCACCCCAACAAAAAACCGGAGAAAAACCACCCCAAAAAAATTGATGAAAATTGGACTTACGATTTTCTTTTTGCAGGGAGGGAAATATTAAAATAAAAATCTAGTTGTCTTTGATGTTTTCCACACACAACCAGCCAACTTTGTTATTATGTATTGTTATTATCGATATTCTTTTGTTTTTCTGTAAATACAGTCCGTATATTTATTTAATGTTGAATTAAAATACACGTAATGTACACAAAATTTGGCAGTTTCGACATTATTTTAATTGGGTTTTTGTTTTTAGAATAATTGGGCCACAATTATCACTAAATTCCTCTCTCAAACATTGCTCTTGTTATTTTCGAGCTGCTGGAGGCAGAATCAATCTATCTCTGTCTGTCTAATACAGAACAAGTGAAACGGATGATGTGATGGGCGATGGTATCGATGTTGATAGAACATCGATGTTTCGTTCTCGATATTTATAAACCATCGATGTAGACTGGTGATTTGGATCACTAGAGGGCGCTGCAATTTTTGAAATTTATGAATAATTCAAAAATTAAAACAAACAATATACTTTATTGTCACTGATAACCAATGCTGATAACCCGGTTTACGACAAAATGGCCACTAAAGGCACTACGATTTTTCCATAGTTTATAGTAGTGCTGGGGTAGGTTTATACGTCATTCCTTTGCTATCAATAAGCGCACGAATTTTGAATTTCCCTCCTAAAAACAAACGAACGATATTTAGGTCGAATCGATTCGATTGACCTCGAGCTTGGTTAACATCGATTCAAACGATGTATCGAATCGGTAAGCACAGCCAAACATAACCTAGCAAAGCTCTATTAAAAAAAAAATAGTTTATGGATTTTTCTGTTGAGTTATTCTAGGGTTTATTCTTTATATAGTTCCCGTTAAAGGGTAAGTTTAGTATTTGTGTGTATTAATTATGTAAATCTACTTGAATTACTTGAAAATAAGGGGTTATGTGTTGGTTAAATAATCCAGTGGTGCGACCCAACTTAGTTGCCCCATTGGAATAACTATTAGTACGTAAATTATTAGTTTACTTATATCTTCATTATCTTGCAGATTCTTGAAATGTCTGAGAAGGAGAAAATGATGTCAAATCAATCGAAGAACATTCCAAAAGATGGTCAAGTTATAATGTCAATAATGAAAGAAATGGGCATAACTGAATATGATCCAAAAACCGTTGTACAATTAACTGAATTTGTATATCGTTATGCAACATCAATATTAGAAGAAGCACGAATGTATGCCAACAATTCGAAAAAGAAATTTCTCGATGTTGATGATGTACGTTTAGCATTACAATTATCAAATGAATCAACATTTGTTACACCACCACCACGTGAAATTGTATTAGAATGTGCTAATATTAAAAATTATACACCATTACCATTAGTTAAGCCACATTGTGGTTTACGTTTACCACCAGATCGTTATTGTTTATCATCGTGTAATTATAATTTGAAAACCAATATACAGAAACGGAACAAAACAATTACTGGTAGTGGACCTGGTATTAAATTACAAACAAAACCGAATATTAGTTATGTGAAACGAACACCAATTACTGTCAATAAACAGACTGTAACGATTTCAAAACCATTACCGAAGATAACAACAAATCCTGTCGTACAACAGAAAACAACATTAAAACCAAAAATCCAGATCAGTTCACACAATATACAATTAGCATCAAGTGCATCATCCAATCAACCAATGGAAATTGATAATAATAGCCTGAAACGGAAGAGAGAAGATGATACAGATCAATCGTCCAATTAACTTTATTTATTCAATATAATTGATAAATACAAAATTACAAATAATATGTTTTCTATTGAGAACCAGTTGACAATAATGCAAGTATTCCAGATGTGGCACCAATTGAAAATGTATAATTAACTGATGGTGTAAATGATTGTAAAATATAGAAACTCAATATAATAACAATAGTTAAAAATAGAGCATTATTATAGAAAATTGATAGTGTTGTTGCTTCAAAATCGGCCACTTCATTCTTTTTCCATAGAATACGTTCATCTTTTTCTTTATTACTCATTTTCTTGTCTTCAGCTAATTTCTTTGTTAAATCCCGTCGTACAGCTTCTTCACGTTTAACAGCAATTTTATGTTTTAACGTAAATTTCGTATTACGATAAGCCAATGCTAATAGATATGTTGATAATAATGTAACAATAGTAAATAATATTAATGATGAATAGATATCCATTAAATGAATTCTCCAAAATAACCATATTGGTACGGCTGATACAATTAATGCATTACCATAAAATAATGCCGATGATTTTGTTGATACATTTCGACTGAAATCTTGCAATAATAACTCTTCTTCTTTTGTAAAACCTTTATTTGCTGTTTTAGACATGTTTTGAACAGAACAAACTTTAATTCAACGATACACGAAATCACAACGTTCTACGTTCCACTGCTGGGTACACGAAATTACAACTTTCCAGGAGGTTACTTATGGTTCCACGCAAAGAGTTCCACGTCCACGTTCCACTGCTGGCGCTGCTGACGTGAATCTAATATCGACACTAGAGTTGTGCTTACCGATTCGATATAAAAATATTTGCCACGTAAATCGATTCGATCTAAATGTCATCGATTCGTTTTAGGCGCGAATTTCAAAATTCGTCCGTACCTTGATAGCCCTCCGGTTTTGCTTGTAGTATAAAGTGGGATATGTAATTTTCTTCCGGTTATATACATAGAAAAAGGGCCAAAAGAACTACATTTTGGACCTACCCTTTTGGACGACGTAGATTGATCGTCAAAACTACATAGGTTTTTTTATGTTTTGAATACAATTATATGCATGTTTTTTTTAATTAAAACTACACATGTGGGTCCCAGGGCCGGACTGGCTTACCATAGCCCCGGGGGAAATTATAAGAAAATAAATCTCTGCATATCCCATCTGCCCAGTCCGGCACTGGTGGATGCAAACGTGTTATGCTTTGATCGAGCCTGAAATAAGTATCGATTTTTCGGGCCATGAATCGATCCACCAAGAATGGACCATGTGCACCTCCACCCAAACGGTGACAAATTGCGTCACTTCTTCCGCCAAACGATTTTGGTTCTGAGCATTGTCAACGTATACCTAATCATGTTCAAAACAAGTAATACTCTCTATACGTTAGAGGTATAAGTGTAGTACCAATTTAAATGGTTCAAAACTAAAATCGTTTTGTGGGAAAAATTGCGCAATTTCCCACCGTTTGGGTAGGGATGACCATGCCCCATTCTTCTTCGAGACAGATGTCAATCTAAAGGCCTCCATAGACGTTTCATATTATTTGGTGCAAGGTGCAATATTAAATATTGCACAATATTATTGAGTGTCTATTTTAAAGGTATCCTGACGTTACCATAAAAAATACTATTCTTGATTTACCCGCGTAAATCGACGATTGGCTGGCGGATATTGTTTATTTTTGATATTTGATTTAAATTTGTACACAATTCATTATCACATGTTCGTGGATTTGGTCCAAAATTCTAATCTATTTCATAATAATAAACGATATTTCAAAAATAAAAATATCCTCCTCGTGATTTGAATTACAATAGAGTCTCATTTATCCGGAACAACAGTTATATTGAATCGTTTGAAAAATTGATTTCTCTTCTTCTTCTTCATTTATTAATGGAATTCTAGTAAAATACCTGTCCAAATATACATGCAAATGTAAACTTTCGAATATCTGTGAAAAATTGGGCTATCCGGAATAATAAATCCGGATAATCGACGCTCTACTGTATATATCTGTCGCGCCAATCACGTGCTTTTTAATCTAATTTCTCCAACTATCCACTAGATGTCACTGATGATAGTAAATATGGCGCTGGCCGTTTTTTAGATGGTAGCAGGTGATTAGAAGAAAGAAAATAATTTTTTATCAAAGTGGTGCTGAAATTATTGTTTTTTTTTTGTTTATTTCATGGCCAACTAATTTATTTCCAATTTACTATTCTCCTATGTTCTCCGTTTCCCTTTAAATATGTGTAAGTGCGTGTAAATATAGTTCTATAAGAAAATACATGTGACATACATAATTATAGAATCTTGTCTCCAAGACCGAAATAAAATAAACACGAAAATAAGAAAAATGGTGCATTTTTTTGTGATAAATTAACCACAGAAAGTCGTCGAAGAAAACCCCCTGCGGCGTTTCTAGTATTATTTGTGTGTTTGTGTGTGTGTGTGTGTGTGTGCGTGTATATTTGTCTCCCAAAGGGGTGGTTATATAATGCACTCCTTGTGGTTAACAGGACGTTTAATATCTCGTGCATTGTACAATGGAATTACGAATTTTTCAACAGTCCCAGATCCAAATGTACAAAACAAACCAGACTCATGTTTGGTATCAGCTGTTAGTGGTTATTCAAAACCGCGAAGACATATACAAAGATTAATTAATGGACAATTTGGTGATGATGCTTGGTTTATAGCCAAACATAAATGTGCTGATGTTGTTGGTTAGTATTATCTCTTTAATAGGTAATTCGAACAAAAACATTCTAATGTACTTAATTGTAAGTACCGAAGATATGCATAATTGATTTGTACTCGTATACGTACATTGGAGGTGACCTTTGCTCTTGAGATGACGTTATTATTATAGTTACTGATAGATAAATCTATTAAATATTTACAAATATCGCCTAAATTATTGAATTAAATTGATAACGAAAAAAAAAACGTGTTTAAATAACGCGCCAATAACGGAACATAAGACATCATAGTAGGTTATGCCTTTTGTTTTATAATTGGTGGTTGGTTTTTGTTTCTTGTCAAATAGCCTACTTGATGCCCTTTTTCCCCGAATTATGGCGGTAATTTTAAAAATAATGTTCCTTTGTTTCTTGTCAAATAGTAGCCTACTTGATGCCTTTTTTTCTCTCGCGAATTATGGCGGTAATTTCAAAAACACTTTTGCCTGGTCTAAATTTTCCCGTTTGTTTGGCAAATTTTCTAGGTGTTGCTGATGGTGTTGGTGGTTGGCGTGACTATGGTATTGATCCCGGTGAATTTTCATTACATTTAATGAAAACATGTGAACGTTTAGTTAAAATAGGCAAATTCACACCAACAAATCCATCGGATTTATTAGCAAGAAGTTATTGTGAATTATTGCACAATAAAAAGACAATTTTAGGTAAGAATTAGCTGGTACGTAATATAAGATTTTTGTTAAAACATTATTGAAAATCTATACAATGTGATCTACAAAATTTATAGTCAAGTGTGCCATGATAAACGTATGTCCTTGCGTATGGATTGATTCAAACAGTTGAAGATACAGTGCCATCTAACGCGTGCATTTAAAAGAGCGATCGATATGGCAATCAATCGTGCTAATGAAACTGTAGTTAGGGTACCCCATTAGAACATCCAATTTTGAGAAATTAGGGAAAATGCCCGTATTTTTGGGCAAGGATTGTGGTCTTTAGGATTGATGGAAATTCGACTTCCAATTCCAATTTTTAGACACACAAGCCACTAACATTATTCTAACTTAATATGACAGGTCAGTAGAAAGTGGTAAAGTGTCGACATACGTTCCCTACGTCATTCAAAGACTATAAATTTTGTAGATCACTCGGGGACGGTTTCATAATGAATTGTAAGTCACATTCTAAATCCATTGTATGTGGATATTGAGCCAGAGCTATGTATCGAGAATGTGACTTGACAAAATTAAAGTGATTATGAAACTGGAAAAATGAATTTCAACACGTAAACGATAAAAAAAAAACAACAAATATGTACTTATTGAACGGTTGATTGATTCATTGATATTATATTTATACAACAATTGAAGGTTAAATCTGTTTCGTAATAGAAATGAAAAAAACTTTCCAAAAACACCATTTTTTTCTCAATTCCAGGTAGTAGTACAGCATGTGTTGTTATATTGAATCGTGAAAATCATACATTATATACAGCAAATATTGGTGATAGTGGTTTTATGGTTGTACGTAAAGGTAAAGTTGTACGTCGTAGTGAAGAACAACAACATTATTTCAATACACCATTTCAATTATCATTACCACCACCTGGTTATTATGCTGATGTACTATCCGATCAACCAGATTCAGCACAAACTGATAATTTTCCGGTACAAGATGGTGATGTTATACTAGTTGCTACTGATGGTGTCTTTGATAATTTACCATATAATCTATTAGTACAAGAATTAGCAAAAGTAAATTATAAATCAAAACATAGAACGTAGATCGTTGATTATTAATCGATTGTATTTTTTTCTATTTAGGTTCAAGGTGAACGCTGTGTTAATCGTCTTCAATTAGTTGCAAATTCTATTGCAACTTTAGCTAAAAAACTATCATTAGATGAGAATTTTATATCACCATTTGCTGAAAGTGCATTTGCTAACGGTATCAATACGATCGGTAAATTCTAATTATTTGTTTTTATTAATTACAATCTATACTAATCTTGTATTAATTTGTAGGTGGCAAACCTGATGATATAACTGTACTTCTTGCAACTGTAGCAATATAAAGAAAAGAGAATATTGAAGAAAAATAAACGAAACAGCCTTACTGCATGTACTCCAAGAACTAACTTAAAAAAAAACATGTGTTCTACAATATTCTGCGATTTGATGTGGTATTATTTAAGGAAGAAAAACGGCGTATTTTTCCCCCGCTCTATTATTAATATTATCATTATTTTACAAAGATGATAACAGATGATCCGAATTATCGATAGAGTAGACTTTAATGTGTACTGCAACACATTTATGATTAAAGCCTACTTTAATCAGTCATCTGTTACACTTTTTTACCGGTTTTGATGTGTAAAAGGAACGAAAACAACTGAAAAATATTTTATTGTAGATTATATAGCTTGTGTTTCTGTTTGTTTTGTTGCTAATTTATCAAAATTTATAATTTTCTTTTTGATGGCAACAAATAGTCGGATAGTCAATTAGGATAAATTTTTAAATAGGAGAAAAAAAGATCACAATTAATGTTGATAACTAGTTCCTCATTATCAGATGATTTATTTATTATTATTTTTATTGTGGTGAAACATAGCACCTTAAACACAAATCATGTAGAATTATTTGATTATATAGAAGAAAATCTGGTGTGTTATGAAAGGTCGTGTGTTTTTTTTTTCGTCTGGACTAATCTGAATATGAGGACATACGTTCATTAGCATGACAGATTTTTTTCTCTACTACAAACAGTGGCGTACACTAAAAAAAAGCTTCAGGCTTGAAACTTAAACTTGATTAGTTTCATAGTAGATGCGCGCCACTGTTTACAAATAACTCTTGATTATAATACAAATTCGATGGTATTTAGTGAGAGATGAAACCAAAACTTAGCAGTTTTTCAAAAAACGAATCGCTCATAGAGAGAAACTCCATAGTAGAAACCTAATATTTAGGTTTTTTGCTGGATACTCAAATTTCTCTACTTTTTATTTTTTGTTTTGTTGAATGGTAAAATTGAGTTAAATAAATAGTTATATCTGAAAATTTGTCTAAAAATTTTATTTCTTAAAGAAAATTCTGTACAAATTCTTGATTATTTCTTGTATTATTGTTGTTGTTAAAATACTGGAGGAATTATTGTGGATTATTATCTGGATCGTTTTGTTGATTACGACGATCCTCATCATCATCATCATTACCATCACCACCACCGTCACCACCCCAATCGAAACCGCCAGGACGATCTTCTGGTGGTGGTTGGACATAATCATATTCCGGTTCAGCATTCAACAACATTCGTCTATAAATCAATTTGAATTTAAATAATTATAATCAATTTCAAAATACATATACAGTGTGATCTACAAAATATATGGTCAAGTGACGTAAGAAACGTATGTCGGCACTTGTTACTAATCTGCCACATTAAGTTAGATGATGACGTATTTGTCCACACACACAGAATGAATAGATGGCGTATGTATAGACATACGTTTATCATGGCACACTTTGACCCTTTGACCATACATTTTATCGATCACACACTGTATAACTGATAAGATAACACAAAAACTTACAATAAGGACGGTGTTTTTAATATTTTAAAACCGCCTCTTTGGTTTGGAAATACATCTTCAATAAAATAATAAATATGACCTACAGCTATACCCATTAGATCAACATATACAGCATTTCCTAATAATACCGAGAATCCTAATAGAACCCACGGTAAATATGGTGCCTATATTCAACAAATAAATAAAAAGAAATAATAATAATATTGTAAAATAAATTGCCACACAAAAAAATGATTTACTTGGAAATTTAGGAGTCCAAAGAAATTCATACGAACATAAGGATTACGTCTTGACCATACATAAACCAGCATTATCGTAAAAGCTTGTCCTAGAAACAATAAATTTACGAAAAAGGCAAAAATCTGTAACAATAATAGTTAAGGAATCTATTTAGTTTGTTTTTTTTTTCACGGCTTTTCGTTTTGTTGTTGATTGTCAAGAAAGGATACAATCATACAAACACCACCAAACAGGAACATCATAACAAAGTCAGCTGTACGACTACGAAACGAACCCTCTTCTAACATTCTACAATATTTATATGTAAATATCATATTGAAAAAGAAATTGAAACCGAATGTTCCAAAATACAGAAATGTTGTTATTAAACGCCACAATTGGATCTGTTTTATAATTAAGATTGGATTGAAATATAATTGAAATGGTGATGTTAATTCTAATTGCTAGAACAACAAACAATAAATATAAACAAAAAAATTGTTAAATAAATAAATAAATAAATAAATAAACTTTACCACTGCTATTGTTGTGATAACACAAGCCGTTGTATATGCCCTTGTTACAGGGGGCATATTTAAATATTCGTTCCATAATGTTTGATAAGCCATTATTAAATTAATTAATTAATATTATTTACATTAACAAAATATCACAAAATTTCCATTTTTTTTTAATTTGTTGTCTTAAATTAATTCAACACATAAAAAGCCACATCAGTACGAAAACTTTGGTCGACAAACGTCAAAATTTGACATTTCATCTGACACTTATGCATTAACCAATCAAAATACAGGATTTCTAAATCACGACCGTCTGGATATCACGATAAATATTAATATATTTGCATAAATTAGACCAAAAACAGGAGTCTTCATCAAAAAAATACATAAATAAATGTAAATAATTGTTTTATTTGAGATTTTAGGATGTATATGTTTCTTGAAATTGGTACCCAAACATTAGAGCTACAATTAGATGGAGAAATTAACAAATTTTTGACAGATGACAGAATAGCTGTCAAACGTGTCTGGCTTGATTTTGCGGCTCTGTTTATAATCTTTTTTAATTCAAAATTATTAAAAAAATTAATCAATAATGGCTGATGTTCTGGATATTAATGATTCCGTTGAATTGGATGTTGAAGATGAAGGTGATCGTAAGTGTTTTCTAAAATATTTCATACTTTCCAACACATAACCTCACTTTTTATCGTTTGTTGTATCTTTGGTCCATGTAGAAAGTGTTTTACGTTTAAAAGATAAAGTTGTTAAACGTAAAGGTCGTGGTTTTGGCCCTGGTGAGAATAAAGAGCATGAGAAGATACGTGGCTATGAAAGTATAGATACTGGAGATCAAGGTGATGAACCTGGACCACAGAAATGTAAGACAACTTGGCTAATATTCTATTCTATTTACTTGTTGATAATGTTATTATTATTATTGTATTCTTGTAGCTGTGGAAGGTTGGATATTGTTTATTACATCTGTCCATGAAGAAGCTAGTGAAGATGATTTAACTGAGAAATTCTCGGAATTTGGTGCAATTAAAAATATTGCTATCAATTTAGATCGTCGTACCGGTTTTCTTAAAGTAACTATAATAGAAATAATATTTGAATGTTTTAATATAATGAAGGTAAATTTTAATTGTTTTATTTGTAGGGTTATGCATTAATTGAATATGCTACATATGAGGAAGCTTTCGCTGCACGTGAAAATTTACATGGTTCCAAATTATTAGGACAAACGATTGGTGTTGATTGGTGTTTCGTCAAAGGGCCAAGAAAGTAAATATCTTCTTTTCCTGCCTTGAAGCAGAATAATATAATTTTTAATCAATTGCAGGTCGAAGAAACGCACTAGAAGGCATTGAAACTGTTTCAGGAATAACTACCATTTTTTTTCCATTATTTAATAAAATATTTTTGATTTTATAAGTTATACAGATTCGTGTATTCAGTAATTTAATTAAGAAAAGAAAAGAAAGGAATAAATACCATTTCTAATATTTGGTGATTTTGATTTTTATGAATTTAGTTAGTGTGTAGTTAGCCTTAAATTAATAATTATAATTAATTAATAGTTAATTGTTTATTTCTAATTCTTGTTGAAGTATTGTTTAGTAACAAGATAAAATAGTTTTGTTTTATGATAAGAAAGGTATAAACAAAATATTCTTTTATGGATTTTGATCAAAAAAATTTGATTATCATTTGAGTTGAACCACAATTATCTATTCATCTGAAGTACATTTCAATAAAGTGTATTGTTTGGAACAACTATATTAAGTGCCGCTCTACGATTATTGTTCTCATAATAATAAGAGCAACAATTAGGCGAAAGTAGACTGTTTTTCTGTCCAAAGAAAATGTTATTAGTCTTTTGGATATTTTACATTTTTATAACAGTTGATGGTGGTATTTTATATCCACGTGATTCTGAAGCACGACAATCAATCTCATTAAATGGTTTATGGACATTTGTGTTAACTAATGATTCATCCAGAGGGTATGAAGAGAGATGGTACGAAAAGAAATTGGAAGACATCCGCGATTTATCAGTGAATTTAATGGCTGTACCATCAAGTTATAATGATATTGATACAAATTGGACAGTACGTGATCATGTCGGTTTAGTTTGGTATCAGAAAGAATTCTTTATACCGAAAACATGGCAATCAGATACAAATATATGGATACGATTCTCGTCAGTTTGTTATGCTGCTGAAGTTGTACGTATGTCATTGATTAAATCAACAATTACTTATTAGTTTTTGAATTTTAGTGGATTAATGGTAAATCAGCAGTCTCACATGTAATTGGTCATTTACCATTTCAAGCTGAAATTAGTTCATTAATTAATTATGGACAATCGAATTATGTAACAGTCAGTGTTGATAATACATTATTGGAAACAACAATTCCACAAGGATCTCTAGTAGAACTTGAAAGGTAACTAATTCATAAATTAAAAGAATTATCAAGAAAATCGTAATTGTCTTCAACTTTATAGTGGTCGTACCAAACAAACGTATACATTTGATTTTTTCAATTATGCTGGAATTGACCGGCCTGTTATCATTTATACAACACCGAAAATCTATATTGATGATATAACAATAAATACTGATATCGATGATACAAACAATGATGGTATTGTCGATTATCAGATAGTCATAAATGGTGAAGAAGATGGGAATAATCAAACAACCATCAATGTTAATCTATTAAATAAAGAAGGAGAAATTGTTGCAAATAGTACAGGTGTTAATGGTACATTAATTGTTACAAATCCGGAATTATGGTGGCCGTATTTAATGGATCCTAATCCAGGATATTTATATATATTACAAGTGAAAATTGTACATTTCTAAGTTAAAAATCCACTATTTTGTATTTGTTTTAAGGTGGAATTGTGGATTGAATCCGAATTATTGGATAAATATCGTCAACAGATCGGTATCCGTAAAATCAGTTGGAATTCAACCAGTTTATTAATAAACAATAAACCAATCTATTTAAGAGGTTTCGGTCGACATGAAGATTCCGATATTAGAGGCAAAGGTTTAGATTTGCCATTAATATTGAGAGATTATAATTTAATAAAATGGATTGGCGCCAATTCATATCGTACATCACATTATCCTTATGCTGAAGAAATTATGGATTTAGCTGATCAATTAGGCATAATGATCATCGATGAATCACCAGCTGTTAATACAGAGTAAGACCTTTTAGGAAAACCAATTTTTACAAATTAGTTAATGAGGAAAATGTAGAAATTTTTCAGATGAATTATTAAAAAACCATAAACAATCAATAACGGAATTGATACAACGTGATAAGAATCGTCCCAGTGTTATAATGTGGTCAGCTGCTAATGAGCCCCAAACACAATATAATGAATCCGAAGATTATTATAGGTTGTCTTCATTAAAAATTACAATAATTTATATTTTAATTTGATCAAATTTCCAGACAAGTTGTTGAACATATTAAATCCTTAGATCAAACACGTCCGGTAACAATTGTAAATTTTCAAGGACCACTAGTTGATCATTCTGCTCAATTTGCTGATATTGTCAGTTTTAATTTATATCAAGCATGGTATTTAGATGCAGGTGATTTAGATACAATTGTACCAAATGTATTAGTTACAGCAAACTTATGGCGTACGGTCCACAATAAACCAGTATTAATAACAGAATATGGTGCTGATACACAAGAAGGTTTACGTTTGGTATAAAAATTATAAAACAATTCAAATTAATTAATGATTTAACCACATATTGTTGTAGTTACCTGCTTATATATGGTCGGAAGACTATCAAGTTACTTTATTATCTAAACATTTTGAAGCATTTGATTTGTTACGACAAGAAGGTTGGTTTATTGGTGAAATGATATGGAATTTTGCTGATTTCAAAACAGATCAAGGTAACCGATTTGTTTAAAAAAATTTTCTTTATTTTTCTTAAAAATTTGATGTAGCGTTTATGAGAGTTGGTGGCAATAAAAAAGGAATTTTTACAAGAAATCGTCAACCGAAAGCTGCTGCTTATTTGATGAGAAAACGTTATTGGTCATTAGCAAATAATTTGGACGGTGCAGAATTACCTGAAGATCTTAATAGTTATGTTTTTTCAAACAATCAGATTAAAGATGAATTATAGGGTTTGTGTGCTCATAACCGATTTGTTTCATTTTAATTAAACAACTCACCAATAAAATAAACTTGAAATTAAAAACCTGAACCGTACGTCTTGTCCCAAACAACATATTGATCTAAAGCTTCAGTTGCAACACTTGATCTAACACGAGTTAATGCTTTCTCGAAATCTTCCATTATCAATGGTCGAACCTACGAAAATGTTGTACTTTAAACCGTGTTTTTTAGCATCAATCATAAACAAACCTCTGCAGCTTGAATTTTTTCAATCATTCTCATATCTATCGATCTAATTGGACCTAAAGAAGCTTCTGCACACAAATTTCGTATATCCGCTCCTGAATATCCTTCCGACATTCGTGCTATTTTAACAAAATCATTCTGATTTAAATTGTGTCTTTCTCCTGATATTAATTTATTGATAAGTTGTAATCGTGCCTAAATAACAAGAAAACCTATGAAATATAGGTTAATTTGTTTAAATTTGTGAAATTTACCTCATATTCTGGTAATGGTATATATAGTCTTTTTACAAACCGTCTTCGTGCAGCTTCATCCAATTCTTGAGGACGATTCGTAGCTCCAATTAAAAGTATCCGTTCTTCATTATCTGTTGTTGCACCATCTAATTGAACTAGAAATTCAGTCTTAATACGACGAGAACTCTCATGTTCCGTTTCAGATCTTTGTGATAATAAAGAATCGATTTCATCAATAAAAATCACCTAAAATCATATTTTAATATCAGTAATCTGTTAATAATTATTAATTATGGAATACTTACAGCCGGTTGATAACATCTAGCTACCGTGAATAGGGTTCTAACCATTTTTTCACCTTCCCCAATCCATTTTGAAGTAAGAGATGAGGCACTGATACTGAAAAATGTCGATTTACTTTGAGATGCCACACATTTTCCTATACGAATCAAATAAAAAAACAAATAAATCAAAGTAACCAGAAAATGTCGTTTATAGACCAATACCTATTAGAGTTTTTCCGGTACCTGGTGGTCCAAACAGTAATATACCTTTAGGTGGTCGTCTTAAACCGGTAAAGATATCTGGTCGTAACATAGGCCAGATTACAGCTTCTTGTATTGCATTCTTTGCAAATTCCAAACCAGCTATATCATCCCAATCAACAGTTGCACCAACATCCATTATTTCTGATTTGATTAATTCAACCATTTTTGGATCGATATTTTTTAAACGTTCATCAATATCATTCGACCATTCTTCACTACTAAAACGTAACGAAAAGTCATTTTCCAACCATCAAATTTCAAAAATACAATACCTGTTAGTTGACAATGAAGCTTCTTCACTGGAGAAACAAAAAAGTATCAATAAATTTCTATAAAACCATCTTAAGGACAATCTTACCTATTATTAGACAATAATGGTGAAATGAAATTTTTCCGTATACCCAGTTTGCGTTTTTGTCCACCTGAATTACCTGTAGAACCACCACCAACACTACCATATTTCTTCATATTCTGTATTTGGAATTCTTCTTTAGCTGTCTTGAAACTAACCAGAGAACGTGCAACAGGTGGTTGTTCTTCAATATTATTTGGTACTTTGACAGTTTTCAATTCACGATTACATGTTTGTGGAGTGAAATTCTTTGCAATCTGTATTTTCGGTTTAATTTCTGGAAATTCTGGTTTAGTTTTCATTAAACTTTGTTTGAATTGTTCAAGATCTGATTCAGAAAAACTCAACGATTTCGAACAATTCAAATTATCATATTGATAACATTCCGGTAAATTCAAGTAAGATTTTATGTCAATATTTCGTAAATTGCTTCTAAAAGAAACAGGTAATTGGAGATTCTTTTGACGAATTCTATTTCTAATAGATGATTCTGCATCATTTTCAGAACTGGTTGCTGCTTCATGATAACCTTTTAGATGTTTTTCTAGAAGATAATTTGTACATGTTTCATCCAAGCTACAAGGATTAATGTTAAAATAAACCTTTTTTTATTGAGGGCCGAACCGGAGAGGGAGAATAGGTGGAGGTTTCCAAGGGGGTCTCTTATGGGGCCAAAGTGGGTACTCCAGTCCGACCCTGTTCTCTTTTTAAGAGGGAAGTTACCTTTTCAAAGAACCATTGTATACGTAGGTTAATATGTTTCGTTTCTTATCAACTGGATCATCAGTATTTTCCTGAATTTTCTGATAACAACTGAGAAAATCACCATAATTCTGAGAAGATTCCATTTAAAGTTAAAAATTGACACCGCAGAACTAGAGTCTAAATAACAGTCGTACCAACAACCTAAATGTCCCTAACTTATCTTGACTTTTCAAAACAAGAAATTAGACAGTTTTTGAAAAAATTAAGAAAAGCATCAAATCTGGCAGAATTTTTAAATTTAAAAAAGGAAAAGGAACAATTTTTCTATAACTATGTGTCGTTTTTATATAATCTTGATTAAATTTTGAAGTTATTTAAGTTGGCAACAATAGTTGTCATTGTCAAAAAGTTGATATCTGTCAACTGTCAGAAAATTTGGTCGTCTGTCAGTTGTCAAGAGTGTTTGAAATTTTCAGCCGGTCTTATCTATTTTGATAATAATTACATAATTATATGTTCAGTGCTTATCTTCTTATCATCCAACGACTAAAAACATCTAAAATTATTTATTCATTGATTTATAACTTCTGTTTATACATAATATTATTGAATATAAACAATATTATTTACCTGAACTTGTCGTCAGAAATTGGTAATTTTTCAATTATTATTGAAAATATTTGGCATAAACTCATCAATATTGATAAAGATACAAATTTTGAATTGACTAGTTGGAAATTTGACAGAATTCATGCACTAATTTCAAAGATACAGCGTTTTGAATGTAAAATCAGTCACCAGTGGCGGACCCAGATGTTTGAGGCCCCACAAGATGTACACCAAAAAAAGGTGGATTGTATTATCAAGCATAAGCCTCAGGGGAGGTCTCTTTTAGCTGTGGGCCCTAAAACTTAAGTTTCACTATTGAGTTTTATATTAGATTCGCCACTATTGAAATCTCTTTTTTGTCTTTTTTTGAAAGCCCAATTGGGCAACATTCTTGAATTAATCAAAGCATTTTCTTATTTTTCAGACTTGGTGGAATAAATCTTGTATGTTTACTTCCGGTTTTTTAGTATTCTTCCATAACAAGATAAAATAAATTGGGTGTGATGATAAAATGAAAACAAAGGGATCTATTCAAACAAACAAGTAAACAAAATAATTGGAGTAGTATTATAATAATAATGATGTGATAAGGTAAAGTAGTTCCCATTTTTTCAACAAAACATCTGTTTTTTATCTTTAATTTTAAAACATTCGTGTTTTTTTTTCAGTTGAATTTTATAAATTGACCATTAAATCTACCTGGATACCACTTGAAATGTTTTCGTGTTAGCTTTAACATATTTCGATAAGATATATTGTTGAAAGTATTATTTTAAAATTAATAATCGAAAATTAGTCTTCCGTGCATGTTAAAA
Source organism: Iselma pallidipennis (assembly GCA_037464855.1). NCBI lineage: Eukaryota > Metazoa > Arthropoda > Insecta > Coleoptera > Meloidae > Iselma > Iselma pallidipennis. Next base: position 20,138 of record JAZBHA010000086.1, on the reverse strand, counting down.
ATGCTGTTAATTTTTGGGATATTTTATATTTTTATAATTGTTGACGGTGGTATTTTATATCCACGTGATTCTGAAACACGACAATCAATCTCACTAAATGGTTTATGGACATTTGCATTAACAACATTAAATGATCCATTAAGAGGACATCAAGAGAAATGGTATCAGAAGAAATTGGAAAATATTAATGATTTATCAATACATTTAATGGCTGTACCATCAAGTTATAATGATATTGATACAAATTGGACAGTACGTGATCATGTCGGTCTAGTTTGGTATCAGAAAGAATTCTTTATACCGAAAACATGGCAATCAGATACAAATATATGGATACGTTTCTCTTCAGTTTGTTATGCTGCTGAAGTTGTACGTATGTCATTGATTAAATCAACAATTACTTATTAGTTTTTGAATTTCAGTGGATTAATGGTAAATCAGCAGTTTCACATGCAATTGGTCATTTACCATTTCAAGCTGAAATTAGTTCATTAATCAATTATGGACAATCGAATTATGTAACAGTTAGTGTTGATAATACATTATTGGAAACAACAATTCCACAAGGATCTCTCGTAGAACTTGAAAGGTAATTAATTTATAAATTGAAGAAATCATCAAGAATATCGTAATTATCTTCAACTTTATAGTGGTCGTACCAAACAAACGTATACATTTGATTTTTTCAATTATGCTGGAATTGACCGGCCTGTTATCATTTATACAACACCGAAAATCTATATCGATGATATAACAATAAATACTGATATCGATGATACAAACAATGAAGGTATTGTCGATTATCAGATAGTCATAAATGGTGAAGAAGATGGGAATAATCAGACAACCATTAATGTAAATCTATTAAATAAAGAAGGAGAAATTGTTGCAAACAGTACAGGTGTTAATGGTACATTAATTGTTGCAAATCCGGAATTATGGTGGCCGTATTTAATGGACCCTAATCCAGGATATTTATATATTTTACAAGTAAAAATAATACATTTTTAAGCTAAAACCAGACTATTTTGTATTTGTTTTAAGGTGGAATTATTGATTGAGTCTGAATTATTGGATAAATATCGTCAACAGATCGGTATTCGTAAAATCAGTTGGAATGCAACCAGTTTATTAATAAATAATAAACCAATTTATTTAAGAGGTTTTGGTCGACATGAAGATTCCGATATTAGAGGCAAAGGTTTAGATTTGCCATTAATATTGAGAGATTATAATTTAATAAAATGGATTGGCGCCAATTCATATCGTACATCACATTATCCTTATGCTGAAGAAATTATGGATTTAGCTGATCAATTAGGCATAATGATCATCGATGAATCACCAGCTGTTGATACAGAGTAAGACGTTTTAGGAAAATCTATTTTTACAAATTAGTTAATGAGGAAAATGTAGACATTTTTCAGATGAATTATTAAGAAACCATAAACAATCATTAACGGAATTGATACAACGCGATAAGAACCGTCCAAGTGTTATAATGTGGTCAGCTGCTAATGAGCCCAGAACACAATATAATGAATCCGAAGATTATTATAGGTTGTCTTCATTAAGAATTACAATAATTTATATTTTAATTTGAACAAATTTCCAGACAAGTTGTTGAACATATTAAATCCTTAGATCAGACACGTCCGGTAACAGTTGTAAATGCTCAAGGACCACTTGTTGATCATTCAGCACAATTTATTGATATTGTCAGTTTTAATTTATATGAAGCATGGTATATAAATGCTGGTGATTTAGATACAATTGTACCAAATGTGTTATATACAGCAAAACTATGGAATTCCGTACATAATAAGCCTGTATTGATAACAGAATATGGTGGTGATACACAAGAAGGTTTACATTTGGTATGTAAATTGGAATAAATCGAATTCTTTTTTACATGTACTTGTAGTTACCTTCTTTTATATGGTCGGAAGATTATCAAGTTAATCTATTATCGAAACATTTTGAAGCATTTGATTTGTTGCGACAAGAAGGTTGGTTTATTGGTGAAATGATATGGAATTTTGCTGATTTTAAAACAGATCAAAGTAATTAGTTTTCTTATTATTAGTTTTCGGTTGTTTAAAAATTTTCTTATCTACAGCTTATACAAGAGTTGGTGGTAATAAAAAAGGAATTTTTACAAGAAATCGTCAACCAAAAGCTGCTGCTTATTTGATGAGAAAACGTTATTGGTCATTAGCGAAATATTTAGATGGTGCAACATTACCAGAAGATCTTAATAATTATGTTTTTTCAAACAATCAAATTAAAGATGAATTATAATTATTGTATGCAGTAAAATCTCTATATAACGGACATGAGAGGTAATACACTAAAACAAACAAACAAAAAAAAACATTCAAATTTCTTCATTTATCTAACTGAAACACATTTCATATGTTGGTGGTTTTTCTGGTATATCATCAATGTTATCACAATCATCACTACTAAACCATTTCTTATCACTATCACTTAATTCATCTAATTTGGAATAAAAGTCTTCATTATATTTCATTTGACTATTATTATTAGTATTAGTATTGTTGTTTTGAATACCAAAAATATTCGATGAATGGTGTTGGGCTTGATTCTGGTTATCAGACCTTACCTCGTTACTACCACTACTAGTAAAACCACCTTTAAAATTCTGTTGGAAAATATTCATTTGTTGGGGTGTAAAATTTGGTAGTTGTTGTTGATATGGTTGCTGTTGAAGTGGTGGTTGTTGCTGTTGTTGTTGAAGTGGTGCTTGTTGTTGTTGTTGAAGTGGTGGTTGTTGTTGTTGAAGTGGTGGTGGTTGTTGTTGTTGACTAAATTGGAACTGAGTTTGTTGTCCACCAAAAATCGACTGTTGTGGTTGAACTGTTGTAGTTCCCGTGGCACTACCGCCAAATATTGACGTACTTCCACCACCACCAAACATAGAATTTTGTTGTTGTTCTGGTGCTGTTTGTTGTGGAAAAACCGAACTATTTTGTTGTTGTTGTTGATTTCCAAAAGCATTCTGTTGAAATGTTGTTGGATTTGTATTTCCAAAAATTGATTGTTGTTGTCCACTAGGTGGTGAATTATAAATTTGCTTTAATGTATTTACAATATCTTGTGATGGATTTTGTAATGACTTATTTTTAATTACAGCTTGTTGTAATAATAATTGTAGATTATATTTAAATTGTTCGACTGTACCATTTTTGACTGCTTCATAAAACATACAACGTACTTCTTCCATACAGTAATCTTCAAAACCAGGGAATTGTGGTTTCTCTTTAAATGGTGAATATGATGATAACAACCATTGACCACCCTTCTCAGCTGATAACATATCATTAACTACTGATTTTACTAAAATACTTGTATCGATATTTGTATTGGTAGTGTGTTGTTGTTGTTGTTGTTGTGGTACTTGAGGTGGTGGTTGTTGCAGTTGCTGTTGTTGTTGTTGAGGCACTTGTTTCGTATCATAATTTCGTAATAATATAGATGTGGAAGTTGCATAATTATTATCTAAAGCAAACAATCTTCTTCAATTAATGGTATAATGAAGGAAATTCCTAAATTTACCTCTTGGCATTTGATGGTCAAATTTACAACTGCTGCCGTATCGGCAAGCACCTTGTTGATAAAATCGACAAAGTACCATTGTCACAAATTCATTTATTTTGTAATTTTTGGTTGAAAAATTGTTGATTTACAACATTACTGTCACTTAATTGTTGCCAAAATTTTGAGGTTATGCTAGTTGGCATATCAACGCCATCTGTTGAACATCTGTGAATCATGGTAGTTATAGTATTGTTCGAGAGATGGCGATATAACAAATCGGTGGAACTTGACGCCATTGTCTGATTATGGTGGGAAGTGACTTTGAAAGGCATATTCTCATGGTTAGAGCATTTATTTTGCCCAAGGGAAGCATTGTTTTTTCTCCAGTTTTCTAAACCTACTTTCCCGCCACAACTAGGGAGACTTTGAGCGATTTTTAGTTGTGACATTGGTGATAAGATGGCGCCAGTAACACCAAACTCGAACTTCCAGAAGCGGGAAATTTAAAACACTCATACTTCGTTTCTGTTAATTAAAACTGCAATTCTATTGTAATTAAATTTAAGAAAATTGTATTTATACTAAATGAAAAATGTGTCCATTGAATGGATAAATATAAAATGACAAAATAATTATACTCAAAAGAGAAAAAAAACACTACAAAAATTAAGTAAAAATTATGTTCGATTCTTCGCTCTCAATGATCTTCTAGTCGGCACTCGTTTATTGTCGCTACTATTACTGAAAAAAAAAACGAATTAAAACTAACAGAACTGCAATACAAGAAAAAAAGAAAGAAAACTCACTCTGTATCCGAAGTCTCATCTGATATAACTCTTACATCTCTATCAAATTTTGTTGTATTTGTTGTATTATCAACTTCCATTTGCTATAAATAAATAATCACATCAAATCTATCATCCATAATTATTGTAACTGATGATAACTTATCAGGAATTAGGACTTTATTTAAATTTAACCAGGAAGGTGACCGAATAGATCAAAACAACCATCTATGTTTACCTAGGCTCCTGAGAAGTTATCATCGGTAACACAACATACCTCTTTTGACGAGTTTCTTTTATTTATTTTGCGTTTTCTCCTTTTCACTTGTTCATTCTTTGTTATTGCTGTTGTTGTTGTATCATCTTTTTTATTATTATTTATATTATTTGTTGTGTGTTGTTTATCAGTTACGACATTGTTGGAAATCTAATGGGAGACAAAAAAAAATTTATATTAAATTAAAATCCATTTGTTATAAATAATTAATAATAAAAACAATAAGAATTACAATAACAACAACAAAACATATTACCAGTAACAGAAATTTTGTGAATATTGACTTCTACAATCAAATCACTTTTCGGTAGGGCCCAACTATAAACAATTTCAAACTCTTTTGTTGGGTTCTACCACAAAGTAATTTGACTTATAAGCCAATATCCACAAAAATTCTAGATTCACTGTACCTCTTCTATTTGAATACTTGACGATTTTCTTTTCTTTTTATTACGTCTTTTCCTCTTTTTTTGTTCATTTTTTGTTATTGCTGTTGTTGTATCATCTGCTTTATTATTTATATTATTTGTTGTTTGTTGTTTATCCGTTACTATATTGTTGGAAATCTAATGTTAAAAAATAAATGTTTATATTAAATTAAAACCATAAAAAACAACCCTGATGTTGTATATCTTTACCTCTAATAACTTTTCACCGTTATTTCTACCACTTCTTGTTAGTCTTCGTTCTGTCCCATCAACTTCTGATGATCTGCGAACAATACTCCTTGTTGCTCTTCGATCTGTCCCATTTATTTCTGGTGATTTGCTAACATCACTTCTTGTTGCCCTTCGCTCTGTCCCATCTATTTCTGATGATTTGCTAACATCACTCCTTGTTGTCCTTCGTTCTGTCCCATCTATTTCTGATGATCTGCGAACATTACTTCTTGTTGCTCTTCGATCTGTCCCATCTATTTCTGATGATTTACTAACATCACTACTTGTTGCCCTTTGATCTGTTCCATCATTTTTACTACTTCCACTATCACTCATTGCTTGATTACTATTCGTATCTTCTGCTAATTGACTAGTGTTTGTGTCACAATTACTATTAATTAATGAATGTGGAATAATCGTATTTTGTACGTTTGTTAAAAATCTCTTTAAATGTCGTTTCGCTAATTTATCATCAATATTCTGGAAAAAAAAAACAACAACAAGAATTACATTAGTTTTTAAAAATATACCAAAAATAATTACAGGCAAAACGGTTTCAATCTGATGGACAATTTCATCACGTTCTTCTAAATTATTTACGATAAATTCAAGATGTAATAGAATCTTTGTTAAAAAATGTACAATCTTCTTGTTAGATTGTTCTGAGATTTTCGTTATCATATCTAATACTGATATTCGGATTTGAACCTAAAAAACATTACAATATTACAACATTACAGTGTAATCTACAAAATTTATGGCCAAAGTGTGCCATGACAAACGTATGTCTTTGCGTGCATAATAATTCAACTGCCTACAGTAATAGCGCCATCTATGGAGATTTTACAGAACTTAACCTAACTCAATATGACAGATTAGAAAGAAACGATAAAGTGTCGACATACGTTTCTTACGTCACTCACTTGACCATCAATTTTATGGATCACACTGTATATTTTACTTACATCTTTTTCATTGTTAATCAACGTTATAAAAAAATCTAATAAAGTATCTAAATCAATATTAGTTAATGGACTATTTTTTGGTGCATCCAGTATCGTAAACAATATCGGTATTATTGAATCACGTAGTATTTCTACAGAATTTCTAACAAATTTCAAGTATTTTTCAATTAAAAAACCATAAGCTGTACGTATTTTCGCATCAGTAACCGGATTAAACCATTTTAATATTATACGACTCAAGATATTCGATGTAAATGTTATATATGGTGAAATTTTACATAATGACATGATTGTTATCAGTTTTATATCATCAATCTAAAAACGGAAAAATTTAAGAAGATTTCTATAAATTGATTTGAATACAAACCTCATTATCTAAGATCGTTAAAAGTGTATCCAATAAAACCGAAAAAACTATCGAATCTAGACAGGAATTATTATCAAAATCGTCGCTTGATGATTGGGTATATAATCGACGTTTTGTTGTATTCATATTACTTGTATTATTGTCATCTAGTTTGATAATATCAGTACCATAAACACATAACAGATCAGCAAATCCACATATAGATATCTCTAGAGCTTTCAAATTTGTAAAATTCCCATATTTATAAATCAAAATCTACAACGAAAATATCGAATAATTGGATTAAAAAAAATAATAAAATAAAATTATTACCGGACTTAAGACATCTCGATAATATTGTTCAGCTAGTGTCTTATCAATTAAACAATACAATGTTAAACATTCTAAATATCTCCATTGTATTTCATGATTCTCATTATTACTAACTGATAATAATAGATCATCTTTTAAATTAACCAAAATTGGTGATAATTTATCAATTTCAGGTAATTTCAATAAATTAATTAAAATATCAAGACAATAACAGATCGTATTATGATCAGTTCGTTTAGTTCCTCTAATTGTTGTTGTTGTTGATGATGTTGTTGCTGTTGTTGTTGCATTACTAGCTTGTTGTTTTAAAACATCAATTTCTTCACGAAGTTTCTTTATTTCTAGATCGATGATACCGGCTTGTTTCAATTGTTGTTTTTCGATAGCTTCCTCTTGTTCTTCTTGTAAAATATACACACGTGTACCCAATTGAGCGATCTTAATACAAGGATTATTAGAATTTTCATCATAAAATCGAGATATAACTTACTTTAAATTGTCTCTCACGAATAATATGTTCTGATTCGGGTTGATTAATTACAGGTGGTTCACGAATCTCAATTAGAATTCGATTAATATCATCCAGAAGTTTATCAATATTGTTTAGATTACATTTGTACAGGAGTTTTAGCAATTTTTTTAATAATTTCCTATTTGTAAATTGATGTTTTGTTAGAATTTTCACTATTAAATTGTGCGTATTACAACGTCCAACCTGTAAAAAAAAAATAGAGAAAAAAAAGTTACAACAATAAATAGAAGATATGTTCCGCTTAACCAGTGTCCCTAATAAGCGGAGTCCAGTATAGTTATAAAAGAAACATTTACCTCATCAGAGAAACCGAATCCTTCAACAATTTTAAAGAGATAGAATAAATTGAATTGAAATGCTGAGAATTCCCAATCGGTCATTTTTTTATTCGATGGACATTTGTCGTTGATTACTCTGTTTGAAAATTAAAAAAATAATTATACAGTGTGATCTACAAAATATATGGTCAAAGTGTGTCTTGATGACGAACGTATGTCTTTGCTTACTACAGTAACGTCATCTATGCTAATTCTAGGGCACCTCAATCTGTCAAATCAATTTCCTTATATTTTTCTTAAAGTGCGGTCCACACGCTCCAATTTCCTGATGGGAATACTTACTAGGTAAACTGGGTATTATGTGCGCCAACTGGTTGGAGTAGATACATCGAGCGTATGTATGCTCATGAGTGGCACACAGAAACCCCACTTTATTCAAGTATCCCATAGGGAAGTTCGAGCGTGTGGATCTCACTTAAAACAGTTTAATGTTTAAATATCCATTTAGTGTAACAACGATCCAAATATAAAGGGTGTATAGCGCTATTCTGCCTCGAACTAGGCTGCGACATTTGAACGTAGGGCCTTAGCTTAATTCATATTTTATTAAATAAATGGTTTTTTTGCACGAAATTTATTTGAACGTGAGAAGTTCTTAAGCAAATATCATAAAAAAATTTCAACAAATTGACAGGTCGGTAATTAGCCTCCATAATCTGCATCATCAACAAGCGGTCGAACCAAGCTAGGACATTCTTTCTAATTTCACCGCCTATTTCGAAGCAAAATAGAGTAACGTAACGATTTCAATTTCTTGACACACATTTCATTAACATTAACAGGTTAATGAAAAGCGGGAATAGACATACGTTCGTTCCGTCATTGAAAGTCAATGTTCACCTGACCATACATATTATACAGTGTGATCTACAAATTTTATGGTCAAGTGACCGTTGACTTTCTGTATAGATGACGTAACTGTTGTAAGTCGCTGAACTATCACGCACGCAAAGGCATACGTCATGGCACACTTTGACCATAACTTTTGTAGATCACACCGTAGAATAATTTAAAAATTTAATTAATAATTAAGTATACCGTTCAATGTAATGGCAAAATTGTGTCAATTCCGGCACAATTTGTTCTAAATAATCCTCAAAACTATTATCAGTACGAAGATAATCAATTAAACAATACCAATATAAGATTGTTTCATTATTAATATTTGTAGTTTTTAATAATCGATTTTTAAGTGATAGAAATTCGATGAAATTTACCAGAGGATGTGATCTAGAAGAGAATTTGAAATATATATAAAAAAATTGAAAAATTTCCGATTAAAATAGACAAACTTGAAAAAAATCCGTAAGATTTGTTTGCCAGTTTTTGCCATACAATACAAATCAATATCACTTGATGATAATTTTAAACCTTTCAAAAATCTCAAATAATTATTATCATATGCTATCAACCATTTATCCAATAATGTATTGAAACAGACATTTTTAACTTTTGGATTCTCATCATTTAAACCATTTTTTAGTATCATTAAACGATCATTGATTGATATAATTAATGGACCAGTATCTGAGAATCTCTGATATGTTATACAACGTACTTCAACATCAATATCATTGATACGTTCTTTTATTGATGGCAAAGTACGATAACATACAGCTATTACTTCCATTATACGACGACGAACCTAAAAATAATACAAGTTGAATAAGAATTACAACAATTAAAATAGATAAGAAAACTTACAATACTGTGACTGTCTGATAAGCATTTCAAATAAGCAGTGATAACTGGACAATCATTATCAGCTGGTTCTTGTAAACGTATCAAAGCAGAAATTGCTTGCAAACGTATTTCTAATTTATTATCATACTGGAAAGATTGAGTTAAAAATTAGAATTAATTTTTTAAAAAAAGAGTGAATCTTCAACCTCTAATCGTTGCAACATAACATCCTGGATTTGATCACACAATGAATTATCTAAACGTACATCACCACCGATATTTTGTAAAATTTTCATTATAAACTGACATGAATTATAACGTGCTTCAACATAATTCAAATCGCAAAACTATAAAAAAATAAAAATAAATTATTGAATCGTTCAAATAACTAACTATTCTATCTTAAAGTAAACTAATTATTACAGGAAATGTTGCTGTGAATATTTTCGATAAAAACGACTCATTATCACTGTTATCATTATTAGCATCTAGTGTTTCCTCTTTTCGTGCAATATCAGCACAGAATCTCGACAAAAAATCCATCGCTCTTTTAACAAATAGATTATTTTTATCGATTTCTTTTTCAAAGAGCTTGATTAAAATTCCCATAAAATTATCCACAAATTCATCTAAATCGGACTAAAATTGATTAAAATAAAAATAAATAAATAAATCAAACGAAAAAAATTTTAGGTTAAAATGATTTACCACCTTTTCATATAAATTTGTTAGTATTTTTAAACATTTCTGATGACATGCCGAACTTTGTTGGACTTTCCCGGCAATCTCAATAAGAGTTTCACGTAACATTTTCTTTTATTTAGTTTCTCTCGGGAAATACATGAAAATAAAAACTTGTAAACGGAATAAACGGTTAAAACAGAAAATTCAAAAATGACAACACTGTGATAATAAACGCCGATAAAAGTCCCTAACTTTAGGGATTTTATGATAGGTTGCCCCCACTGCATTGTCGTACAGCGCCATCACGCGGTAGCAACAACACATTAAACAACCTAGATTAAGGTCACTACACAATGGTATGGTCGTACGACACTGTTTTAAACAAGTTTTGTAACTCCAATCGCTATTTATTGAATCAACAAATACAGTGTGATCTATAAGATTTATGGTTGACCTTGACTTAGAATCACGTAAGGAACGTATGTCTACACTTGACTGCTTTTCACTGTTATATTAAATTAGGTTAATTGATGACGACGTGTATGCTTAAAAATTGAAATCGTTATATATTTGTACCGTTGTTGTTGAACTAGACCTCTTTCTGAGAATTGAGACAGAATTTTCATTAAATATAAGAAAACTAGTTCCGTAAAATCCGTATAGATGGCGCTATTACTGCAAGCAGTTGAACTATCATACAAGCAAAGACATACGTTCCTCTATCGATTGTATTTATTGTAAATTATCCAGTTTTCTTGTATAATAACCATTAATATCTAACATATCTAACAACTGTATTAAATGTGATTGATAACCAGTTTTGATAGCTTTACGACATATTTTAAAAAAATATACAATAAATTCTTCAAAGTTTCTATAAAGACTTTCTAAACGATTAAAATTTGGATGTATATAATAACCATTTACTAATTGCCAATTTCTTGAACGTAAATAATCATAAAATTTCAATATAACAGAGAAAATATTTTGTATTGTTTCACGTAACGGTGTTGATTTTTGATTGAGAAGGCACCTAAAAAAAAATTTAATAAAACAAATCAATAATATAAACATAAAAAATATAAAAATTCACTCACAAAAATAAAATTTTCTTTATATAATTTGTATGGATTGTATATAATTGATCTAAATTCTTGATATCATGTAATTGATTTAAAAATATCTCCCAACTTGGTTGTAAAACTTCACCAATCATATAATTTTGTAATGTTTGTATTATATGTAACATAATATGACGGTATTGATGTAATTTACGATAGTGTGGTGATGCCATTAGATAAATTTCACGTTTACCAGTTTGCTTAGCAAGAGCTTTCAATTCCTACAAAACAGAACAAAACTATCAAAAAAAAAGAAAAAATTGACGGTATTCAGAGCAAAATCATCGTCATAGTCAACGACCACTCTTTTGACAATCAAGCATTCCTCACACTATTTTTTATAGACTTTGAGATTTGAAACACATGGTGGTAAATCAAAAAATCGCATTGGTGTGAATGGAATGAATGCTTTAAACGGTATTCTGTAGGCAAATGCTCGTCAAAGTCTTCGTGGACGGTCTCCTCCGCACCCATTCTTAGTTGGGAAAAACTCATTTCCAAAATGTGCCGATTCTACATGTAACCCCGTCATTGACCTTTGTGTTTACAGCAAAACAAATCGACAAGGACTAGTCACGTCCTCGTTGACATTCAACACCGACAATCAGTCAATGCAGATGACGACGACAATGACTTCGCTCTGAATCGTACTGAATAACTTACTGAATTAATCTTCTTCAATACCCATGAGACACGATTCAATTTCAATAAATATTTAAAAACTTCATCATATTTATTAATTGTATCTTGTGTTAATAGAATATTTAATGGCCATTTAATTTTATAAAATAACGATAAACAATCTAAAACATCAGGATCACGTAAACAGAATCGTTTCGGTAATGAATTGATACGAAATGATAAATTGATTAAATTATCATTATCATCATTATCATCATTATTATAATTTGTTGAATGATTTAATGCATCTTGTATTAAATTCTGTAATATACGACAATTAATTAATTCATTTGGTTTCATACAATTATATAATTTCTCATATAAATTATCGGTGATATTACGTCCAAATTCACCATCTTGTAGAAAATAGAAATTTCTTAGAAATTTCAAATGTTTCAAATAATTTAAATTTATAAAGAAATATTTAAATAATTCACTATTAATAAATTTCATATGGATTTGTACTGATTGTGAGATACTTTCATGTAGAAAAATCTTAAATAAATTTATATTGCCATCATTATCTGATATATCATTGATTGATATCCGTTTAGAAAACATTGGTTTCTCTTCAGTTTCTATATTTTCATCAATTATTTCATTAGATATTGTTGCTGAAAATTGTGGAATTTGTTCAGTAAAAATAAAACTATTCTCTGTTAATTTACTGCAACTACTACCACCAGTTTCTGGTGTTAATTTATCTAATTGATCTAAACTCGAAAATAAACGATTCGTTGTTGTAGTAGTTGTTGTCGATATTGTTACATCACTTAATGGTGTTGAATCAACTGACATTGGTGTCGGTTTATTATCAAAATTTAATGATAACTTCCGTCTTCTTAAATTACTAATATTATCAATATTTAAAGATTCATCTTCTTTAATAATATTATTATTATTAATTTGTGACTCCATTAAATAAATGCCAAATTCCGATCCTAAAACTTTCAATTTATTCTTCTGTGCTTCAGTCAAATTCTTATTATCAAGTTTTCTCAAATTATTATAATTAATATTATCAATTGTTGTTGTTGTTGTTAATTTTATATCTAATTCTGTTTGTAGTACTCTTTCTTTATTTCTTTTCGCCATTTCAAATGTTTCTAATCGAATATCATTTGCATTTAAACGATCCAATGATTTTGATGATTTTATAAATCTATTTTCTACAATTTCCAATGATGATGATGATGATAATGCTGGTGATGATGGTGATGGTTCAAGTATTTCGAAATTTTTCAATTTCATAATTTGTTCTTCAGTTGATTGTTTTTGTTGATCAGTGATTTCACATAGATTTTCAAAAAATTCAACCATTTTTTCACTAGAAAAAAAAAACACAAAAACCAATAAAAGAACTGAAAAAATAAAATAAATACCTACGCCTCATCTTTAATTAATTCTTTTTTAGTTATTTCATCCATTAAATTTGATTCAATCAATTGATTTTCTTCTTCAATTTCTACAAGTATACGTTTCTGTTTGGTTTCTATTTCATGATCGTATTGTTCTTTTAAAACAGTGATTTGTTCAAGTTTCTTAGTTTTCTCCTCTTCAACGACTCTTCTATGTTCCACTAAAGATTTTATTATTAACAAAAATCTGATCATTTTCGTTAATTATCTAATACAGGGGTGTCCAACCTTTTGGCTCCATTGGGCCACATTTGAAGGAGTTTTAAGCGTGTAACGAGGGAGTATGCAAGAACGCGTGTATTTAAAACAACACTCGATATGGTGATAAATTGTACGAAGAAAACTGAAGAGTCACTAGCCTATTAGAGGATCCAAAAATGACTCAGTTTTGAGAAATTCGGCAAAATGTCCGTATCATTTTTCCGCGGTAACTTTCTTTAGAATAAATTAAATGAAAAGAATTTTATACCAATTGGTGGAGCAAGTCAAACTGCAAAGCCAATAGCTTGTCACGTTTCGAAATTCCTACTAGTTTTTTTTTTTTTGGAAATTTTGAAGTGAAAAGCTCCAAAATTGCACTAGCTGGAAAATTGCATTATAGGCAACACGGTATACTCGTTCTTTGCAAAGCTCCGCTCCAAGAGATGAATTAGTGGTTGCATTTCTGTTAAATTCAGGTGCTACAAGGAAATTTTGCATCGTGCTTGTGGACCCCTGTGCCGCATGTGGCCCGCGGGCCGCGTTGGACAGCCCTGACCTAATACATACATTCAATCCTTTTCAATGTTGTCTTCCGTTGTTTATTTATTAATTCCAATAGACGATTATCTTGATCTTGTTGTTCTTTAATTAAATCATTGAATTTAAATAATCGACCACATTTCAATTCAATATGTCGATAATAATTTGATAAATTCCTTTTTAATAAATCTAATTGTTTTAATGTCAAACATGACGAAAAAATATAAGGTTTCTCTTCTAATAAATACTGACATAATGGATTCTATAAAGAAAAATAGTTATTTTTATCAGTATTTATCTACTTTTTTTTGTGGAAACTTACCGATTTATTGCATAATTTTAATAAATTCATAGCTCGTCCACAATTAAATATTGTTAAATATAGATTATCGAGAAAATCCGGTATAATATCGTAACGTATTTTAAAACATTTTGTCCAATAATAACGTCCACCACCATTATTACAATTATTATTCGTATTACTATTATTTTTTGTTGTTGATTGTATATATTCAGGATTAAATTGTATAAAAAATTCATTATATGGATCATTAATTATACCATAAAATAACCATGGTTGTAGAAATTTACAATAATAAATCTGTAGTAATGGATACAATATTGATAATAATACTAATAATAATTCCTTATCATATTCATTCAATATTGTACGATATAGATGATTTAAAAATAATATACTATTTGTTGTTGTTGTATTATTATTACCCATATTACTATTATTATCAATTGATAATTCTTTATATGGACCAATTCTACATATCTTTGTTAACATAATCAATTGATTACGTATCTTATTTGTTAAATTGATTAAATTCAACAAATTTATTGTATTTGGTAGTTTAATTATAACGTAACGATAAAATCCTAAAAAACGACCAATACTTTTACATAATTCCTGCAATCAAAAGACAATTAATTTAAACAATCATTAAGGTGCCATATGAGCGGATAGTAAATAGCAAGAGAAGGTAAAGCAATTTCCAATAAACTTGTGGAAGTTTCGAAACGTGCCAGGGTATTGAAAGTAGACCTTCATTTGCTCTGTCAATCGAGCGTTCTTTCAAATGCACCCATTTTCGTGTTATCCTTGCTAGAATTTACTATGTTTTTTGCTATCCACTCGTCCGGCAATTTAAGTACGAGGAGGAAAAGAGAAGTACCGCAAAAATATAACCATCCTGTATATATTTTCCAGTATATGGATGTGGTATTGTTATCGTATGTAATTCTTTAAAACAATTACCACATAAAATCAACTCTTTACATAGATTCTCTAATGATTGTACAGAAATACCATCAACTGTTAGATTTGATAATAAATAGAATGTTTTTGATTGTTCATTATAATTAAAACTATAAGATGCCATACCAACTACAAGACAAAAAACACATCAATATTTAAATTTGTTGTATAAAATCAATATTTTACCTAATAGATATTTAACATCATTAATAAATTCATTCATTGTTTTAATATTAAATGGAATTTGATTAGAGAATTGATTATTTCGATAATACATTGATGGTAGATTCTTTAACCATAAAGATCCTGACAATTCACTTAAAAATGACTTATCTTTAACGGGTTCAAATTGATTATAGGTTTCCCATGTTTTACGATTACAATACTTTTCATTCATTACAATTTCCCAAATGTCCGTATTATCATTCATATTTTCATCACCAACCAAGTCAATATTTTCAATTTGTGTTGTATTTATTGTTGGATTTTCGAAAATATTGCGCATAAAGGATGGTAATGTTAAGTCGGTTGAAAATGCCTAGAAATTTTTGGGGAAAATTACAATTTCCCTATAATAATATCAATGGAATTGTGTAGTTACTTGAAAATCGTCAGAATTCTTTGGTATTTTACGAAAATACATTAGAAACTTGACAATATCATCACCATAAGTTTCTTGTACGTTCTCAACTAAATCGACTAGTTTTGAATCGGTTTTTAAACCGTATTGTGTTGTTAGGATGAATTGCCATGCACGAACATTTGTTAATACATCAACACAGTTTAAATCGATGAATTCTACAAAGAAAAAATGATAAAATTTAAACAAATTACTAGTAATTAACCACAAACCTGAAGTGTTGGTGATTGTTTTTCGTTTTAATAAAATCTCGTAAGCTTTTATCCGGAATTTTCTGATAATTTCAGGATCATTGCTGAATTTTCCACATAGATTTGTTATTAATTGATAAACACTATCAGTAAATGGTTCCATTGTTTATATTTTTCGTGAAATTTTGTTAATATTTTTTTGAAACGACACAATTTGACAGATATTCAACGCTATCATACTACCAACTGTTTCTAGTTATAAAACAAAAATTATCAACAGTTTAAAATGCGGCCATTTAGTGATTTTTGTTGTATGTGGTTGGTGGCTTGATTTTATAATTTGACAATTGACATTCGGCATTTCTGTGTGAGAACTTGATGGTGTTGTGAATTTTTCCAACAAAAAAAATCGAAATTATTTACAAAATTAATTAATCCAATGGCGAATTTAATTAAGAATTTCCGGACAATTCTCCAACATACGGAATATTTCCGTACAATACCAATTCGTAGTTTAAGTACTTTACCAAATATTTACCAACAAACTCAAAGAAATCCATTGACTTCAAATTGTAACAATAATACGAATTTATCAACAGTTTTACAGGTAATTTTATTAAATTCTAATCAAAATTAGTTAATTTTATTCAAATCTTGCATATATTTCTATAATAAAATCAGTAATTTACGTATTGGTTATTACATAACATCTATAACCTCACTTTCTTTACTATAGATACGTTTCTATTCACCTGAAATTATAAAAACAAAACCCACAATGGATGAGATAAAAGAACGTGTGTTAAAAGTGTGTGCCTCATACGATAAAGTAACAGCTGATAAGGTACTTAAATATCTCTGTTTTTTTTATTATTTCAGAGACTGGAAAATAGTAAACATGTGCCACTTGGCCGATGTTACAGTTCCAAACCACCATTATCATTAAAATTAATAACTGAACGTGTATTGTTGGTATTACAATTATACGATAAAGTTAATCCTGATAAGGTACAGTAATATTTGCACTTGTGGCTCTAGTCTCTGATAATAAAATCTTCACTTTTCTTTTTAAATTAGAAACAAGTTCGTTAATTTTGATTTGTTGTTGTTTTAGTTAAAATTGGAGTCACATTTTATCAACGATCTTGGCTTAGATTCACTAGATCACGTTGAAGTTATTATGGCAATGGAGGATGAGTTTGGTTTCGAAATACCAGATGGTGATGCTGAGAAACTGTTAAAACCAGCTGATATTGTACGATACGTCGCTGATAGAGAAGATGTTTATGAATGATTTGGTGGTTTTTTTGAAGAACAAGAAGAAGATAAGCAAAAATTGTAGATCAATTTACAATTGTGTTTTTTTTTTAGTTACCCCCTGTGTAATTTTTGTTTTCATATCGATTAAATAAATTTTAAAGATAATTTAGAAAAATATATTCCATCTAAATATCAATATTGTTAAATACAGTTTTTACAATATATTCAAAGATGTTGATCAATCACCAAAATGCATATCAGTACCATAATTGGTCAGTTTCAATGGTGATGGTGGTGGTGATACTTTTCTTTTCTTCCTTAACGAACT
>JAZBHA010000085.1:103670-131655 GCA_037464855.1 Iselma pallidipennis | reverse complement strand
TGTGCGGTCTGAGCAAGACGGTTGCGACAACCAATCAGAAATCAAAATGCGCCTGATTGCTGATATCTAACTAGGTTACTGCAAGTGCTCAACTATACAAATACTCTTGTTTTCCTGTGTCACCAACCTAACGAAAATTAGAAAAGAATAACAAAATAACAAAACATGAAGAAATTGGCTTGTGGTTCACATGACGATACCTATTCAATCAAGCATAATTGGTCACAATTTTTTGACTACAATTGGACAATTTCCTTCTTAATTACATGAGTGATTAGTTATAATTCAGATGTACAATAGTTCTAAATAGAGCTTGATTTTTCCAAATGTTTTGATGACATGAGGAAAATATTGATAATTAAAAGAGATTGTTTTTGCGTAAAAGAAAGGCACTGCATACCTATAGTAAATAGAAAAAAAAAATAGTTAAGGGTAAGTTGTTTTAGGGCC
This sequence comes from Iselma pallidipennis, assembly GCA_037464855.1. Lineage (NCBI taxonomy): Eukaryota > Metazoa > Arthropoda > Insecta > Coleoptera > Meloidae > Iselma > Iselma pallidipennis. Next base: position 131,205 of record JAZBHA010000085.1, on the reverse strand, counting down.
CGTAGTTGTGTATCTTCTTTATTAAAGGTATAGTTTATAATGATTTCCAAGTAACGAATATACATCGTCAATCGATTATTGAGAATTATGCTGAAACAGCAACCCTTTTAAGTTGAAAGAACAGCATACTGTTAATTAATGATGACGTCGTTATTCTTGATAGAGAGGGTTGTAACTTATCATGATGTCCTTTAACGATAACTAATAATAAGAAAACAACAACAAAAGAAAAAGTACCCTCTCATATCTTCAGTTACATTCATGTTGTATGTCATTGCAAATCCTGTGAACCTCTTCCGGACAATTCTTATTATATGACGTATACCGTATACCTTTGAAATATATCACCACCAGCCCTTCAAAACGGTCAACTACCCTGTTATGAAAATTAGTAAAAAGTCTCTCTACCCGGGTTTTTCCCACACTAATGACCAAAAGTGTATAACAGAAGGCGCATCGAATTTACATAAAATACTGGTCTGACCAGTTCTTCGGGCCCTTTTGTGTATTAACTGTTATATGGACAGACTAGTATGTTTGCCATTGGCAATAATGTCCAGGTCGCGGCGCGTCAACGGTCAGGGGCGAAAATCTACCCGACTTCCCCTTTCCTATGTATACCTATACGTATGCGTGTGTGTGTTAATCTATAATAGTTGTATTTGCCCATTAACAAAACTAACCCTCTTGGAAGATTTGAAAAAGTTCTAAATCGGTCAGCCGGCTACCACTGTCCACAGTCACGTACAGTATACGCATATATTACCCTTTAGTTTGGTTTTGTAAAAATCAAACGAAATTCAACCGCCCCTCGTGTCCCTTGTCTATATCGAAAAAATGTATATAAACCAGTTTCGTGTCCATTATAAAAGGGTATTTATAATATTTAAACCAGTTGTCATTGACCAGTGGACAGATGGTCAGTCTTTGATGATGGAACGGAAGAAATAGAAAAAAAAACACTACTGTTAAGCACGTGCCAATAAATCACACCCCTAACATGCTTTTTAAAACAGAGGGTTATCCGTAACAGCAGTTTACAGGGATTCCAGTAAAAAAACAATTTGAGATACGTTTTTTTAAACCACCCTCACTGATTGTAAAATCACACCAAAATGCAACAGTTGGATATATTTAAATGGGGTGAAAACTTGTTAAATTACCTAATTCACTTGAGAATTGATACCTAGCCACGAGAACAGGTGCAGGGGGTGGAAAAAAATTAATCAAATTAACTGGACAAACGGAAGAGTGTCTTTGACAGGTTGTCAGTAATGGAATTTGCAATTATTATTATTATTATTATTCAGGGAGAAAAACAAAAGAGGGAAAAACATGTCCTTCTTACACGCGTGTATTTGTGTACATACGTTGTATACACATACCGGAACTACCCTTATTATTGTCAGTAAGTGGGAGTTAGCACACAGAACTTGCGATCAGGAACTGTATAAGGGGTTGGTTTTAGTGGCAGTGGGTGGTTTCTCCATCAACTTCCTCTACTAATGAAAGTATATTGATGGCAATTTGTGGCGACTTTAATAATTATATTTAACTGGACGTTGGAGTTCTAATACTTTTCGGATAGCTGACCATAACGGGGCCACTTTAAACAATTCTATTGGAAATTATAAATGTTTGGAAAGTAGTTTGAGTGAAATCACGTTATATTAACGTCACTTTATTAACTGTTTTGGGGATAACATGGTAAGAATTGTCATTTTTTTGTAATCTGACCTGATAAAGCACTGCTCCCAGGAACACCAGTGATTCCTAATCAATCTGCGACTGCTCCTGAAAAACGTTTTATTTTCATATTTTTTCAAAATTTCAGTTTCAGAAACGTTACCATCTTTTTATCTTTGCCTAGTTTTTTTACTCTATACCTGCGCTGAAGGTAGCAGGATAGCGACTTTATGAGCCAGTCTTGAGACTAGAATGTTTGACATCCACTCCAAAACCGCATAAGGTACATTAGGCTCAATTTGGGGCCTCATCCTCTATAGGGCCACAAACCTTACTCCTCACAAACAACATTTATCAACTTTTAGGCCGTTTTTTCGACACTTCTGGTTCACAAAAACTTATCGAAGCGCCCATGAGAAGACGTAAATTCTAAATCTGAGAACCGCTTTTCGATAGCTGTTGCCGTATCTGAGATCTAAGCGTGACATAAAAACGAAACTAACAATAATATAAAAAATAGACTTCTTCTTTTGAGGCGTCGTGCCGTAACCGTAACTGCTTTATTGGCACTAGCCCATAAAACCAATGAAACTTGGACAAAGTCAAGTCAAGTCAAGTCAAGTCAAGTCAAGTCAAGTCAAGTCAATTCTAAATATCTCTGAACCAACTACACGTCTAGTATACAGTCTTTCTTGAAAAGAATTTTTTGGTCGACTTTAGGAAGATTTCTGACTCTTTTCCACACGTGTCTCATTTTTTCGAAATATTTAATTAATTCAAGAACTTGTGCCAATCTTGTTTATAATTGTATATTGCACATACACACACACACATCCACACATACATACACGAACATTTACAAACAACTGGAAAATGTCAAATTTACATATAAACGAAACACCCTTCTTAAATTTTAACCCCGTACTTTACTTTAATGTCACTTTGTATCGTGTTTCTTATATATTCATCAAGGGACTTTATTAGTATTGTCTTTACGTAGAAAATTGTCTAAAAGTCATACAATATCTAAACGCGTCCAACACATAAATATAAGTAATCTATCCATCTTTGTTAGATTGTGTTTAAAGGGAAGATAGAAAAACATTTTTCCCTGGTGCCACATTTTCCAAGCTGGCAAAGACTTAAATTTAGTTCTATTTCTGTCTTCTTCTCCTTCTTCTGCTTCTTCTTCAGTTCACCAACAACAACAACAACAACAATAACAACACAAAACTTGTAGGCCCATCAGAGAGAAAGTTGGCAAATAACGCACACAAACAGATGGACAAACGGACAGAAAATAATAAATATCCATTTAAAAATAAATTTATATTAATGTGTTAGAAAGGAATAATATACAGTGATATTGTTGTGAAGAAACACACAGGATGGTGTGGATGTATTAGATTAGAAAAAGAGGGTAGAGTTTTTGCGTGTACAGCTCGAATGATAAGAGAGAGAATGGGGTATGGGAGGATGAAGTGGATAGGATGATAGGTGGGGGTGGGTTTTGTGAGGAGATGGATGAGAAGCGGGCTGGAAAACGGTCGTCGTCGTCGTCATTCTCTCTGGGGGGGTTCATCTAAGTGCGCCCTGTACGTCATTATCGCTAACGACCAAAACAAAACACTCGCGCTTTCTTTGTATACGGCCATCTTGTTTTTGCTTCACTTGACTGATTTAATGAGGACGACACGATATAAAACCAAATATAATTTTCACAATTTTGTGATGAAAATTTCACTTTTTTATGTCAATGGTTACCTGCCCCTATTCGAACATCGACTAATCTGATAATAGAAATGACCAGATAGCCGTTTGAAAACTGTTAGAGGATGAACGAATTGAAAAAAAAAACATAGAAACTTGTTTGACCAGTCTTGGGACACCCTTCTGCAAACAATTTCTATATTCAAACCCTTTTACTCATACGGTGGTAGTTGGTTCTATTGATTTTTTTTTTAAACAATTTTTAATATCAATCTATCTCTTACTTACCCACCAAATAGTACCGAATTCGATGGCATAAGGGCTGAAAGTGACCCTTCGTCAGGTGATTTTCTATTGTAACATGAACTGGTCGGTCGGCTTTTTATGTAGTACTCGTAGTTATTATTATAAATTCTATGTGTTGACCCTTTCTTGAAAGAAAAGTATAACGTGCCCGTCACACCACCGACCTAAGGGTAAATAACCCAGCTGGTGGTGGTCAGTGATTGTGTGGAATTCGTATGGGCAACATCTGACTATCTGACATCAAACATAACCAAACAGATTATTGAAATTTTCCTGTAAGTTTTACTTTTTTTTTGATTTTCTGTCTTTGTAAAGTGTTGAGAAATTAAAACATTTGTTGGAGGAATTAGAACAAAGTTTCCGAATTCCTTTAATAATCCTCGACGCCCTGTTGTTAGCCGTTTGAAATTCCCAACTTTAACAATCGTACAGCAGTCAACGAATTCAAATCCTCAATTCCCCGTTTGAAAATCCTCCACCAACAATCTCTCTCGTTCACCGTTCGGATAAAAGATAAAAACTTGAGTCCTTTCTTTGGGCGTATTAAGAAACTTTGGAATTGACTGTACGACATTGGGGGTGGTGGTGGCAGTGAGGATGGTGGTGGTGGTGGTGGCTCGCGGAAACCAGGCTAACTTGGGAGATGGTTTGAGAAGGAGTACAGCAGCCGCGGCAGTGCCAGTGGTGGTGGTGGTGTCATTACCGGGAAACCGGGCGCGTCTTTCCCCGGCCACCCTATATAACGAAGAAAGATCCTAATTAAAACACTCGCGAATCTGTCACTAGAATCTCATCCGTTCTTCGTTCATTCTGTATTTATGCGTCTTTGTCCAACTTATTGTATGATTTTGGGGATGTTTGTCAGCTATCACCATCACTGCTGTCACCCTCTCTTTTCCGACTTGATTAAAAATGCCAGACTCGGCTGTCCGCTGTGATCTCGCCATCTTATATATTAACCAACCCTTGTATATCTTTCTAATAAATGTATATATTCTGTATAGTATGTGTATATGTGTTACTGTAGTAGATTTTCCTCTGTTCTCTTTGTCTTTAATTTAGATTTTAATTCTCTACGGCCGCTTCTGTAGTTTTTACCCTCTTATTTTCACCCTTAGTAGAATTTCATCTCTCTTCTACTTTGTACACCCGCCCTCCCATCTCTGTTCTGGCCACCCTCTAACAGTCGTCGTTCACCCTCTCTCGCCTTTATTACTAGGTTACACCCTTTTTGCTTTGATAGAGTACGGCTTTCAAGATGGCATTTTTCCCCAATTTCGTAAACGCCTCGGACTGAAAATCGACAGAATATGGAGTTTTGAATTGTGTGTATGTATGTTTTTAGTAATATAAAGTACGGGGAAGGAGGGGAAGTTTTAAGTATTGCTCTTTGAAGAAGTCGATCGAGAGGCAAACTTGGTTATTATAAAGCTATAAAACATTGCCAAACGTAATATTGGCTCAATTTAGATAAGTAAAGTAATATAAAGTTAAGGGTTGGTAATTTAAAATTCGCCTCAGGCATGAAACTTATCCAATTGGTCCTATCTCTGATAAAACACACAGAAGTAGAAATTATTTCGAATTTAAAGCGCGCCAAACTAATGGCGACTGAAATATAAGAAAACTGCAATCCTCAATTTCTCAATTCCTATAAAATCTCTCTCCTAATCTTTGAAATTCTATTAATTTTCTTAGTTTTCTTGAAAAATCAAAAAATGTTTGTCCACTTGCAGGAGACGTCTGAAGTTTGACATACCAGGAAATAGTTACGAGAGATCGTGAATGAATTTGTTGTTTTTGGGGGATGTTTGTGAGGGTGCGGGGATAGAATTGGGACGGCGCCGTCGGCACTATGTTCATTCATGATTTCGGGTAGTGTGTAAGTTGTATGTGTAGACGTGTATACATATATATATGTATAGTATGTGTGTGTATATTAGAGAGAGTGTTCCATGTATCTACTATACAGAGAACGTCGAGACGCTCTCTTGGTTTGCGGTGACGCTTATTTAATCTTGGCCACAACACCACCTAACATCCACACTACCCTAAATTACATTATCCACCCCTATCTTGAAACTGATAACAACCACGTCTTTACGACGTTAACTTGCTTATCATTAATCTGTCAATCGATTGTTGTTTTATTGATAAGGGGTAGAAATTTTTAAATAATTAAAATTAAAATATCTACACGAGTCTTGACGAATTTAAAGTTCTATAAAACAAATTCTAATTATTGTAAGACAATTTTACATCTGTTTTAATCCCACAGTTTTACTATTTACATTATTCATAATAAAATAGCGGTATAATTCGTCAAATTATTAGTTTTCCTAGTCCTAAAATTATCGTCCGCCCATTATTACAAAACCGAGTTTTCAGAGATTTAGGATTGTTTTATAATTAAAATAGAATCGTTAGAAATTGAATTAAAAATTTAAGGCCTTACGGTTTTATAACTTCTTGTTTATTACTCAAAGAATAGCAATTTTGTAGTATTTGCGATGAAGTATCACCTCCCGCCCCCCTGGGTGACATTTTCTAATATCCCTGAGGACTTACGTCCGCCATATTTGATGACGTCATAACTGGCTGATAAGATAAGAACGTCTTAAGACTGCTGGAAGTGGAGTCGTTAAGTTTTACAGCCTCGTTCTCGAAATATGACTTTATGTAAAATAACATCGAATGGGCGGGTGGCGGCGGGTGGTTGATGGTTAGTCTTTTAGGATAACGAATGAGACAATCCGCCCAGTCAGCAACGAGGAAGAATTTTTGAATTTCCAACCATTCTGTTGTAAATAAGTAAATCTGGATGTAGTAATTTGTTCAGTTGACGTGTTTTTGACGAAATTAAGAAAATTTCCATTGGTTCCTTTAATATTTTCCTAAAAGGGGAGACTGAAGGCCGACGTGGCGGTGGAAATCTGCGGGAAAACGGGTCGAGTGAAACTTTAAATTGGCGTTTCTTCCTCCCCGAATTCAAAGAAGCTCGTTTTATACCGTTGGTAATTTATAATGAATAAAATTTGAATTCGAGTTAATTGCTAGTCTTGATGGATTTTGTAGAAACCATGGGGGTGCCGGCTTGAAGAGGTAGGTTGGGTTTGGAGGGACGGACGAAAATGGGGGTCTCCGCTGCCACCACCTCCTCCTCCTCCTTCTCTTTTCCTCCTCCTCCTCCTTCTGCTGCTTCTCCTTCACAACCTTCTCGAAACGAAAAGAGGCGGACATTTTCCTGGGGGTTGGTTTTATACAGTCGAGAGTGTTGGAAGTGAGAGCAGTTTTCGTTCCTTCTATATTCTCTAAAACGAAAACGGCCACGGAAAAGGGGTGAATACATTTTATAAATTATATCGTGCACGCCGCAGGATGATGGGGACTACGACGACGATGACGACGACTACGTCGAGCTAGAGGATGGGTGAAGGGTGGCTAGTGTTGGGTCGACGACAGGAGAGCGTGCAAGTTGGGAAGGGGGTGTAAGGGGATTTTAAGAACGCCATTTGGGTTTTATCGATTTTTAATGGCAGACGTTTTTATCAAAGGGGGTGGATTAACGACTGTAACGATGACAACGATTATATCGACAACTTGGTTTTAATAAAATACAGAAAAATATATAAAAAATCAAGTGAAGAAAGTTGTTACAGCTTCTCGAACTTTCCCCCGAATTTTTTGTTTTTTTCCCCTGCATCATCCCTGTCGAATTTCTCATTATTCCTGCTTACAATAAAATTTCTTTACATTTTCGTCTTAAGGTCTATATTTACCATTTCAACATCACCCTTGTGACCTTTACGAACGGGCCGAAAACACAAAAGGAGAACGAATCAACGAACGAACAAAGCTGTTGAGGGGGGTTTGCCGTTCTTTGGGAGTAAAACTTCTGAGCGGGGTAGGTGGGTGGGTGATTCGCTTCACTCTTCTATTTATTTAGATTTCTCCAGGGATTTTATGGAAATACTTCGCAGTTTTCTTCTTATTCGTCTTCAGGAAATTTCCGACAGAAATTAAAACGATATTCAAGACGGAACCGTCCTTCTATTTGTCTCAATTCATCTCCTTCTACGAACAACTCCTCGAACACCATCAGATGCAAGGAAACCGGGGAGGTTTTAACATTTTGATAAGTACCCCAATAGTGTTTAAAAATTCTCCTTCTGTCTTTAATTTACCTTTAGTACCATTGTCTGATGGTACCTTCTGTGTTTTTTCTCAACAATTTATAGCACGCTAACAGGACCTTTTTTCAAAATTAAACGACGACCATATGTTAATAATTATATACCCATGTATGTAGATTTCTGGCATCATCTGATGCATATTTAAAAATTTCACCTACATTGGCAGTACCGATATGTAACTGTAATGAAAATTACATAATTAATTGTATCACCGCCTACTTAGAAAAGTTTGTATAAACATATTTACGAAAATGGAAGTGTAAATATACAAATTGTTGAAGTGTGGAACAGATTTAGTGGGTGGGTTATGGGTTAATTTTTACCGGAAATGGTCGATATTGGTCTGTTGATGGTTGTGTAGGTACTCGGTCACGATCTACTCGCGACTCTATTTCCGCCCATATGAAATTGTTGTGACTCCATTTTGTTGTTTTGCAATCAGTCATGAAAAAAGTCCAAGAAACCTCTCCCTTTTGCTCTTTCTCTCCACCTCTAATGTTTTCTCTTCCATAATTCATTTGTTAAATAATACAAAACATTTAAACTAGAAACGGAAGAGGGCGCACTTCCATTGTTGCGGATATGTGGTTATTGTTTCAACTAGGCTACAATTGTGCGAACCTTATAAACTTAACATATACATATATACACCTAAAATACTAAAACATAGATATGTATACATATAAACATACAAGACAGGAAACTTGAGGGTAGTATAGTTTTAGTAATGGAAAATAATATAAAGGGATTGATGGTGGTGGTGGTGGTGGTGGTAGAAGAAGAAGTATATACAACATACATCTCCACTGGTATCTTTATCTGTAATCAGAACGGACTTGTTAAGCAACATAATCAACAAACAAACAAACCAACCAACCAACCAACTCATCAACGAAATAAACCACCCGTTCAGGAATTTGTTTTTCCTTATTTTAAATAATCAGCAAAATTACATAGTCTATTGTGCCAAGAAATTATTTGTCGATTCTTCTAGATCTGTGGTTTTCAAACTGTGCCCCGCAGAATCTCGGGGTTCCATGCCACCTCTCCACGGGGTTCCACGAGCCAGAGTCTTCTGACGAAAGAATTTTGCACACAATTTTTTTCTGGAGATGGTAGGAGTCCCACAGAAAAGTTTTATAATCTCATAGGTTGCATTTGAAGATCACTAGAGCCTAGAACTTCACGGGGTGGAGCGATTCTTTATTATAAAGATGTAGAATAAACATAAACCTCGTTTTGTGCCGTAATGTAAAACAAAAAGATTAATTAATTATTTAATTAATTAATAACGACGGATCTTGGCGAAAATATGCAGTAATAATAATAATAATAATAATAGTAGGTATATAGAAAATTGGAACAACAGTTGTGTTTTCGTAAAAGTGTATATGAGTGATTAATTGCCAAATTGTTTAATTAAATAATTAATTAAACGAAAAATTCATACAAACGGGTGGATTTATTAATTTTTGATTGGGTGGCGTAACCTTTAACCTCTCCTAACAAGATCATTTAAAATTAAGATTAATTATATACTAAACGAATACATATTTTTCGTTCAATAATAATACACCCCAGCAACCCTGCAAAATTACCACATAAATCTCCATGTAAGTTGAGAAATTATTATTTTCCAATAACTTTACAGAAAATGTTTTTTTTTGTCCCGTTGTTTAGTAATAGAAGAAAAAACTGTAGCTATAAGGTGGCTGGCAGGGGGTGATTTGAATCATAGAATAAAGGCGAGAAAGAGAGAGAACTAGTATATACCCGTGCGCGCGGGGGTTGATTAAATTTTAATTAAAATGAATGAATATTTGTTAAAATTAGAAATTCGCAAGTTTGCTTTTGTACGGCGCTTTTGAAGACAGAAAGACGGTTGATAGGCGGTGGGTGGTTGAACGAACTGTTAAAGGGGGGTGGGTAGGTGATGGTGGCGGACTGTAGAATAATGTATAGAAGAGAAAAGGATCGGTGGCGGTCGTAGTTGAAGAGAAGTTAAAAACGAACACTGTTAGATGATGGAATGAGGGCAGGGGGTAGGGGTGGAGGTGGAAGTAAGAGAAGGGCTTTTGGAGATTTCCAACGAATTCAATATTGTACAAATTGCCAGAATGTTGAGATGTTTTCTAAATTAAAGGGTAGAAGATGAGATTAAAAACGTGAAATAAAGGTAAAACTTCAAGCTAACAGCCCTTGGAAAATGTATTGGATTGTTATAAGGGTGAATAATCTATGAATTTATGAGAATTATACAATATTACAAACTTTTTATTCATTACAATACGTTTTTTTTTCTATAACCACTTGATGTAAAATCAGGGGTAGTTTTATTTTTGTGTATAAAAAAACACATGTTGAAATTTAGAGTAAAATAAGGTAATTTTATCTGTATATACATATGTCATGTTTTGTTGTCAATTTTTCCAACTACCTGACAGAATATTTGGATATCGGTTAACGTGCCACCATTTAAGGGTTAAAAGGGTTTATACCCCCGATGAGTTTACAAACTCGGGAGATTCTCTCACACTGATATATAGTATATGTGTATAGTATGGGAGAATATCAGGAAACCGGTGTGTGCTTTGATTGCGGACTAAAGTTTCGAATTATCGCGTGAATGCCAACAAGTTGCATACCCGGAAAATCATCATCATCATCATCATCCCCCAGTTTCTTTCAATAGATTAATTGAAAAAATGTGGAAAAACTTGTAAAATTTTGGATACTTGTGGGAAATTTCGATGGATTTTGTCATTTTTATGGCGTTATTAAGTGCAGACGCTTTTCTTAACACTTTATTATTTTATGCAAATGAATTGAAACGTAAAAAGCTCCTGCATCTCTACATTGTGCTGATGTCGCTTTATTTACATAATGAGAAAATTAAGCTCGATATTGTTTTTCCTAATTATAAATCAACCACCTACTTTTATCAAAAAAACGTACAGATTTTTTTCCAGTAAATATCCTGAGGCTTGTATTTTTTCCCGGGGTCTGGACCAATAGAAAACAGTCATTACATTTCACCAATGAGAACAGATCAGTATGATCCCTATGAAAAAACCCAACAAAAAACGTAAACGAATAGAAAATGGGCATTTTTTAATTCCCTATTTGTGTATGTGTATGTGTTTCCCAGCTCGGGTAAAATAAAAGATGTCCTATCCAAGTATTACGGCAAATAACTGTGTACTAGATAGAGACAGCTATACAAAAACTCCACCTAAATTGGTCAGAAAAGGAGATGAAAAGAAATTCTGTATTGGATGTGTTAGAGTGAGACAATCGATAAGGGAAAGAAATCTGAAAGAGGGGCTGAAAACTGCGTTCTTATTCGCCCCGTAGAACGATAAAGGCCGATTCTTTTATTCACCCCCACTCTTTACGGTTGGATTTTTCAAACACACCCTTCTTTCTGGGTTGGATAGCTCCAGTATAACGATTACAGTGCTGCCGTTGTTACACAACTTTCTACCCCTCGGACCACCCGGCCCATCGTGCTCCACCTCAATATATTTATACCCCTTTTAGTTGAGCCATGGAAAAAGGGGGTAGTTTTCTTAGACAATGTAAGCGGCGATCGATCTGACAAAAGCAACGAAAGAGACGGACAATTTAAATATTTAATAACGAAATTGAATAGGGATACGTAAAGTAAATTTTAAGAGAAAAATGGAAATTAAAAAAAAACGAGAATTAAAACAAAAGAATAGTTGACAAAACATTGTATTGTTTGTAAGGAAATAACTTCAGTTAAAACGTCCATATGTTATCAAAGGGATGAAATAGCTGTTTTGTAATTTCATCCCTTCTATAATCGCATTTGTAACGGTCAAACGAACTTTTCCTCGAGAATTTATAGAAAAAAAGAAAAGTTTTTTTTGTTACATCCGTCATGTTGCACGTTACAATATCTTGGCTTTTAAAACGATTTTAATCACATCTCCAATATCTGTCAACTGTTAATCCGGCATTCTATCGAGCAGATAATCCTACCCCTATCTGTAAACTACCCTTAAATGTATTGACAATTTCTTAAAGCTTTGCATTTGGATGATGGTAATGGCGTAATAGCAACCAGAACGGGGATGGGTAACGAGATGAAAAAAAAAAAACGAAACTCAGACGAAATTTCCAAACTTTTCCATCTGGATAAAACTTCCACCAAGCTCATTAACAACTTCCAGCCGCCCTTTTACATTCCATTCCCCTCTTGGAAAAACCAAGCCCACCCTTTTCCTATCAACACACTAGCTCGTTAGTACTATTGAATTATATTGGAAAATATTTATTCAAAAAAAAAAAAATTGAAAAAAATCATCCTTTGTTAGTTTTTTTTTCTATTGACTGTTTTAGTAAAATACGTACTTGTTGTGTTCCAGGCACGTATCTGTTGTTGGATTTTCACTTCTCTCTCGTCGATTGAATGCGAGATGTTCACCACTTTGTGCCAGTTTTGTTGCTTGTCAAGTCGGGAGCGGCGTCCGTTGGTGTCGTCCCTACCTCCTTCACCACCAACCGCCTCTCTTACTGCCACCCATACCGCTTCAATGTAAGAAAAGGAAGACAGGACAAAAATCAATAGATCCGCTCGAAATCCATTTACAATTTAAATTCGCCTTGGCGACCGACCTAGGAGAGGCGAAAAACGAAAAATTCAAATGAAGAAAAGGAGCTGTGAGAGACGGCGTGTGGTGGCAATGGCTGTTGCTGATGTTGCTCTTGCTGCTTCTGCTGCTGGTGGCGGCAACGAGAAGAGTGACAAATTAAGACTAAGACATTTTGAGACGTCTTAATCTTAATTCTAAGATAAATTAGTCCTGGAAATACTTTCATTAATCTAGATCAAGTTATCCGACGGCCCATCTAAGACTTGCCATTTAGATCAGCGGCGGTGGCGGCAATGGCGGTAAATAAAGAGATACCCTCGATGGAAACTTAAAATTTATCATCAGGTTTTTCTAATGATCACGTCAATCTTTAAAGTGCAACCCCAAAAAACACCAAAATTGCAATCATAATTTTTTTTAAATAAAAAGAAAGTAATTATTGTGTATCATTTGCTACCCCTTTCAAAAATTGAAACCAAAAAAAAGAAGAAAATAGACACACGATATTATGATCTTGGATTCCTTACATGGCTGGCGTGAGAAGTGAATTGAATTTCTGTCCCATTCCACCCCATTAAACCGAAGTTTCCACATGTTGCCGTAAAATCCGATTTCACGCGTCCACTTTTCTATTTACAAAATGTTCAGTCATTTGTCATTATTGGCAGGATAAATGTTAAGATAAAAACTACCAAAATCACCATATGGTAACCCATAAAAAAGAATTTTGTCCAAAAAAGAGTTGAAGATCCGAACAAAATTGTAATACAACCCCTTTTCACCGATATTTTTACTGTTCTTGTAACGGTCTCAAGTATTGAGCTCTAAAATTGGTCATTAGGGGTTGGTTTTAGGTAAAAGTGCAATCGGCGATTAACTTGACCATTATATGACATTATACCATATGGGGTAGATGATAAAATTTCATTATTAACTTTAGAGGATATTTATTTGAAATATTCCATCCCCTATTGAAGAATCTATTTTTCCTAAAATGTTTAGTAAGAGACGAAACATATCGTGCGACTGTTTTTGTTTACTATTAACATACACTAACAACTCGATCGTCGTACACGGTTCTTAACCACCCAGCCACCCTCTCCACCATTACTACCAACACCGTGCCAGAAAGACATTTTAAAGGAAACCGCACTTGGATTAGGGGTGGTTTTAAAACCTTAAGTTTGCGGAATTAGGTAACTTCTCTAACTAATCCACGCTACACGCCATATAAGAATGGATTAACATAAACATACAGATAAAACTACCCTCTTTTACCACCCCGCCATCCCAGTACTTAATATGCAGTTTATTTACTTGAATTTTTCGAAAAATTTCCCCAATTTTTTTTAGTACGCTAATACTTGTAAGAATAGTCCGGTACAGTTTCGGGTTCGTCAAGAGGGGATGGAAATATGCAAGGGTAAGAGAGGGTGAGAGTTGTGAGGAAATAAGGTAAAGAAGAAGTATTGAACGCAGAGTAGCCTTTCGGTATATTTAGTTACGACAAACGTCGTCCCGACGCGCAAGTAGAGAAAATTCTGAGGGAAAGAGAAAGAGTGGGGATGGTTTTTTATTTTTAGCCCCCTCTTCTTTGCGCTGTTTTTCTTTAGGGTGGATGATAAAGAGACGACCTTTAATGAACGAACTTGTTCTAACAACTGAAACAAATAAAACTTCACGCAGACATTACTGTTCAAAATAGGGGTTTAATAATTCAAATAATATTGATAATAATAATAATAATAAATGATAATAGCAGTAAAAATAAAATAACCCATCTCGTGGATTCGTGGACTTGATGGAAAGTTCTTTTAAGCTGTCATGTTGAGATTTTTATAAAAATCTTGATAATACAGTATCAGGTTTAAAATTAAGAGCTGAAGTGGGAGGGTTGGGGGAGTATATGGTGACAATGACATATTAAAGGGTGAGTTGATGAAGTGGTGTTGAAAAACTGCCATGTGTTTACATAAAACATGATAGATGGCGGCACGTCGACAACGATCATCACACGCTCAAACAATTTGCTGAACACGCGGTGAATTCACCTTTGAACAACCACCCGCAATTACATCCCAGTCGGATATGATTTATAACATCACTTGGCGGGATATTCAAATTTCCATTTATCACTTTTCTATATAGTAGCAGAAAAGAAGTTTAAAAAAAAAACGATAAAAATATATGTTTTTGTGTATTAATTTACTTGATAAGGGGACAAAAGATTGATGTTGAATGTCTTAGCGTTTGAAATCATTTCATCCATACATAGTGGTTGATATATGGAAACGTCATACTTTATAAATTCAAGATCTGTTCATATATATTAATACAAAGAAGTTTTCATCTTAAGGGTGGCAATATCATTTCAACCCTACCACCAGTCCCCGCGCCACAGCATTTTCCTAAAGCAAAGTAATAAGTGAAACGGGGCAATTTATCAAACAAATAGACACCATTGTTGTTCCACCACCTTCTGTTTTAACGAAATACATCCGAAATATGGACCCGAATTCATCATCTTCGTTTCAACCCTTTAAAACCGGTACAATCCTGCCGTTATCCCCCCCGTATAGCTTTACTCCATACGATCCAACGCAGTGGCGTTAGCGGTGGCGGTGGTGGCGGCGAGTTTCTCTTGGCGCGCATTCGATGTGTTTTTCCATAAAGAGAGAAGAAAACGAACGAGAAAGAGGTAAGGGGACGGCATATCGGACCCGACGGCAACGTGAAGGAAATCCAACAAAAAAGAGGAGGGTTGAATGGATGGCAACGCTTGTTTTAGATGAGGCAAAAGGAAGAGGAAAAGGACGAGCTGGGAACAGAGAGTTTGGTGGCTTCAACGGGAACAGGGACAGGCGGGGTGGATGGGGGGAGGGGGTTGTTGTTGGGAGATGTGGGAGAGAAGAAGAAGAAGAGTTGTTTCTACTTGGAAATATGGCACCATTAATAATTTCCTATTTAATGTTGCACTATACGTTCTCATTTGTTCATCTTTTGCATGTAATTTAAAATATGGGATGCTTCATCATCCCGACGAAAAGACCATGAGGGTTGGGGGTGAGCGGGGAGAAGAAATTGTTGAAAATTTTCGGTTGTGATATAAAGTAATACAAGAATTAAGGCGATGGAAATACGCAAAAGAGGGTGAAATAAATAAATCGACCATAATGGGACAGTTACATCAATTGTTATAAAATGTCGCTCCGAACTACCCTTCTTGTAGTACTTTCAGTTTAAGGGCGGAATTTGAGTTTATCGCGAAGTTTTCCAATTTTATCTGAAAAAGTATTGGAAACAACTCTAGATATAGGTAGGTCCAGATAGGTTTTTTTGGAAAACAAGGAATTGTTTCTACTGAGAAGTTTATAAATGAAGTAACATTCAAGATTGTTGACAAGAATTCGCTTTCCTCAGAAAGCATAAGGTCGACTTATAGAGGTTTCTACGTGTTTACGATTAAGAATTCTTTGCAGAGCAAACAACGTCAATTTATAGTTGGTAAACTTTTGGGTGTACAAAATGATACATTTTTTTGCTCGGAAATGAAATTTTGCCCACTATTGTCCTAGCCATACACACATATGTAACAAACTTACCTTATATTGTCGACAAAAAGCTCTCGATGTTCTCCTGCCATCCCCAAATGAGCTGGCTCGTTGCGTGTACATGTGTACGTTTGTCCCATTGGCCATTTTGAAGCTTAGGACCTTTGCTAGGAATACGAAAACTCTATAAATATATATCCCACCGTAGAGAGATCCACACATACTCGTATAGGTATACCTACATAGGTATATGTGTGTGTATATGTTTAGTTATAGACGGTGTAACTTCAACTTGTTCGTTGTTACACTTGTTTTGATAAAATACTCCCGAGTACAATACAATAAAAACTATAGTTGAAATTGTTTTAGTTAGAAGTCTGCTTATTATATTTCCCCGCACGCGGATTCCATACAAAACGAGAATTCTGCAAATTAAAACTACCCAAAACCAACTTGCTATCCCCCAATAGGTCAGTTACACTTGAAACGTGGATATCCCTCTAACGATACATGATAACAGAAAGAAATATCAGTAAAAAAAAAACGGTACAAACAATCTCAACTTTACTCCTTCACCCTCAAGTTTGATTAAAGAAAAAAACACATGTGATAAGCAAGACGAATCTAATCAAGTAATTTATAAAAATTGTAGTAGTTGTATTTACTAGGGGTAGATTTGATTCGACTACGAATTGAAATGAGCGCCATCTTACAGGTGGTAGTTGAAACCATAACCGAAAATATTCAGCACCCTCTGCAGTAAAAAGGCTACATTTTTCTTTCATTGGTCTTCTTTTACAGATTTCCGCCATTTTGTGTCTTACTTTTTCCTTTTACTTTATCACTTTTCCTGAAAATTATTTGAATTTTCTTCAAATAAGAAAAATTTGAATTTATTAGATGTAAGGGTTGTAGTATTAAATACAAATATATTCCTTATAAAGTTCAGTACCGGAGGGGATGTTGGCTGAGAGGGTGGTGGTGGTGGTGGTGGTAGTAACACCGAATCTGTATTTACGTGTGTATGTATGTATGTGTAGTAAATGTAGAAAATAAGAAGAAACGTAAAGGGTTGCCGGGAAATAAAGAGCGAGATTTTCCTTTATATATATTCTTGTTAGAAAATCATTCATTTTTGACCTGCGCACTCTTGAATTTTCTCCTTCAGGCAATATTAGGTTTTCTCCTACGTTTCACTCTGCTATAGGAAATTTCTCGAAGAGGGCTGTGTGTGTGTGTGTGTGAGTTGAAGAAATGGCGACGAATTCGTTCTGCGTGTTCAGCAGCAAAGGGGTTGGGGAACGGGTGGGTGTTTTCTCTGCCAACGAGAATGGGTGGAGTTGCTGTAGGATTCTGATGATGGAGAAGAAAAGTATTCGATTACGAAAAAATGAAATAACAAGGGGAAATTTTTGGAATATTTGTTAAAAATTGGGAACCAAGACGTAGACAAAAATATCTATAATTAGAAGCGGAACTTGAAATTATAGGGTTTTTGAAAAAAAGTTGCAGAAATTTTATGTCATTGTTTATCTCCCTCATAATTGATTGGTAGGATGATTGATGTAAAGGCGATGCTAAGATGAAGATGGTCGAAAGCCGAAACTGGTCGACCGGCTTTTATACAAAGCAGATTGCAGAATTTAATCGTTTAGAAGATTTCGCGAACACTCCAGTTGTGTTTTTCTGACATATTTGTGTTATAAAAATAGAATACCGACCAATTGCAAAACAAGATGTCCCCTATTCATTATTTCCATAATCTATTCATTTCTTCTATATTGTTCAATGAGTTAAAAAAAAAAGTATCTGGAATTCTACAGAATTACTACTCAACAAATACATACAATACAAAACAAGTTAGCTACATATATGTATATGCAGGTGTTTTTCGAATACAATAATTTCGTCATAAGAATAAAGGGGAGTCTGTTATTTCCGAGAGGAATATGGTTACAGATTTCACATATAAAGGAATAGTTTAAATTTTTGTCAATATGTACCATTTGGAATGAATAAATTTGATTGGATTTTGTTATATTCGATATAGTTCTTAACGGCTCGGTTTGTTTGAATTTAGATAGCTTGTAAATTTTCTACAAAAGTCCCAAATCAAGTCAAAAAAAAGTAATTTATTCAAAAACCTTCCATTTTCCTGCATTGCTTTCGACTCTATAGGCTCGATCTTCAGTCCAGTTTAGGTTCGAGCTAACTAACTCCAGTTTGAAGAAAGAAAACTCATGACGAGGGACAAAGAATTGCTAGTTCCGTGGCATAGGTTCCTGGAGCTTACAATAAAAACTTATAAATTTGAACAAAAAGTGTTTCCATAGTTGATCATAAAGAAAATAACCCAGAAATTTCTAAACTAAAGTTAGTAGCTAGTGCAGATACCCCAGTTTAAGCACTTCTAGCATATTTGCAAATGCTTTTGACTACTTCAGATTTTTATGATACGAACTCTTATAAAAAGGTTTCGATATTGATATAAATTCAAAAAATAAAACTAGAAGTATAGTGATCGGAGAATTTTTGTGAATATTAGCTTATTGACTTATAAAAGTCAAATTATTTTATGATAGAACCCAACAAAAGATTTTAATGTACAAACTTACCTGGGTCCTTCTTTTCTAAAATTTACCTGCTTTTAAGAACGGATCATTCTTTTTTTCTGCACATCGTTTTAAAATGGTAAATTAAAATTGGCTATAGTTGCTGATGTAGTAACTCGTTTGTTGGGTCCCATCGAAAAGTGATTTGACTGTAGGCGTCAATATTCACACAATTTTTGAGTTAGCAGAGCATATAAACAAAAATTATTGCTGTTATCGTCTAGCTACTTTGACTTGGTCTTGATCCCTTTCACTAAAGCAATGAAACAATCATAACAATAGATTAACGAGTAAGAATTAGCATCGGTCTTATTGACAGTAGATGAATCCAAAATCTCCACAACAGGTAGGCCGAAAATGAAATTCTCGAACTTCTTTTCGTCTTTTAGAATTGGAAAATTGCATTTTCTAGCTACCTGCTCCGGTTGTCTATGTAGATATTGGCCTGATCCTCAGTGAACTATCTTTCTTGAGAGATGAAATTTTTTGCCTTATGACTCTATAATTATGGTTGTTTTACCGCTTTAGTCAAAGGGTCCAAGTCAAAATAGCTAGACTATAACTTCGTCGGTCGAAATACAATACCGATATCACAATGTCGTTTAATGGACTCGAACAGGTTAAAAATTTGATTTGTTACACTAAAAATAGTGCAATACTGTTGCATTTAATCCAAATTTTCATCTTAATCTTCATCTTTATCATCTACTCGCTCCGTACGGATATCTGCGGTCAGCGGAATAGCATCGTGGTATAGTTCAAAGAAAGATATTTGGTGTGTTGTTGGGTCTCACATTAACTCTATGGTTAAGCCCTTCTCAAGTTGCCAAATAAACTTAACACTAGAAGAAACTAGCAGGTAAAGGGATCAGTGAAAGTATAATAAAGAATGTGTTTTTCAAAATAGAAGATAATTTTCTATGGAAAAGACAAAATGTTTTGAATACTGCCCTGTTTTCAGCTACTCGTTTCTGACCACCAGTCTCTAGACATAAATTTATTTGAACTTTTCTGCGTTGTAGGTATATTATCCATACGTGCTCTGCAAGGGACCTCTAGATTTAGGGGCATATCTTACCTGTCATTTGAATTATTTCTTTTTTTAAATCCATGTGGTGCAGTAATTACTAATTACTAGTGCTAGTGACACACCTGAAATCTTCTTAACAAAAAAGTTAGAATTCTTTAGTTTACCTTTATGCTACAGTTTTTTCGCAGTAGCGAAGGCAAAATTTAGCGTTACCCTCCGCCTTCGCGTTAACGTTTGAATTGCGAAAACTTGCTACTAATTGGTGTAATAACTAATAGCGCCAATGAGTGACTATTACTTGAACAAAACCAAAAATGATGTCGTGCAAAACTTCTCATCTATACAAAAGCACACATCAGTCGAATAATAAAATGATAAGGCAGGTATGAAAATTACTGACGCATAACTTAAACCGCTACCTACCTGTCTTCTAATTACAATAAACTATTTAATTATAGATGTGTGTTAGAAAATTTAATTAAAATAGTTTATGAATTCGTTATTTTTCCTATAAGGGTGATATAGTGATAGACAAGTTATATAAGGTTCGTTAAGTATGTCATTGTTAGTATTGTCCAATATAAGAATGGGAATGGTCATCTGTTGTATTAAAATGTCCTATCTATAAAACCAGTCCTTCTGGTATATTTTTGACCGGGGTAAAGGAAAAAACAGACAGCAACGAACTGACCATCAATAGAAACTGGTTGAAATTCCCACGACCACAACTGTTCATACCCCGTGTTCTCTCTCTATGTCTGTATACGAAATGATTATTTAAAAATTGATCAAAAACTTTTCTCTTTATATTCATTATCATTATTTGTTGTTAAACAATTAGGATAAATTGTAAATTTTCATATGTAGAACCGTCATTGTCTTCTATTTTATTCAATTTCCTTTTCTATCTACATACATACATACACACACACACACATACGACTTTACCTTGTAGTCGTTGTCGTCTTTCGCGCCCCAGCACACAATGTCTTCACAGAATTGTATTAGAATATAGTGAAGTAAATTTATCAAAGAGACGTGCCTAGCTTGGCAAAGTAAGTATAAACGACATTAAGAAGTTGCCAATTAGTCGAGAGGAACGATGTTGCTGCTACTATATTGCTACTGCTGCTACTGCCGTTGCTGGTGCCACCATCCCAACTGCCTCATCCTCCTCCTCCTCCTCCTCCTCCAATCATCTCTATCTTTGTTGGTGTTGTCTTATTATTACCACTATACGAGGACTAAAAGTGAACTGTAACGTTGAAGTAATAGTGTCAACTGGAAGAAATTGCAATGACGATGATGTTGATGATGGTGGTGGTGTGATGGCAATACCACCCGAGTCTCATTGGGGGTGAAGAGCAACCAAAACTCTATTCTCTCGCTTCTACCTTCATTTGCATATCTAATATCGTACTGTTATATAATATAAATGAAACACTACAGCGGCCTGGCCTGACTACCTCCCATCCTACACAATTCCACACAGAACATTCGCCGCCCCCAGCCCTCTGGCAAGTAAGCAAGCAGTAACGAGAACGAAATTTAAAGTTCACCACCAAAGGCTGCCGGTGTTCGAGGATTAAATTGGACAACAAAATTGGAGAATTTGTAAATGAACCTTCTCTTCTCCTTACATGTTGTAGAAAAGATCATTTTACAAAATATAAGCAAAACTATCAATTTTCAAAAAAAAATTTTTAGGGGTTGGAGAAAAGAAGTCTTGTAATAACGGACAGTTTACATACAATATAATAAAAAACTTCTCACCCTTTTTGAAAAGCCGGTTTTTGACCACCCCACTAACTGGCCACTGGTCACTCGCCACACGTGCCCAGCATGAAAATAACAAGCTATATCTAATTTTTCCCGCTCCATTCAACATAACAACACCAGCTAGCAAGTTGTGAAATCTCATAGTCCAAGTCGACCATAAATTTGGTTATTATTGTTTTATATGTATTATATTATATGTATACGTCGACATTCATTTGTTCCTTCATACATATCATATAAAACAATAAAGATACAAATGATTGATTTTCACTTAAAATAATAATATTGATAGATAAAGTTGAAGGAGACGAAGAAAAAATTACTATTGTTTGGTCAATTCATCTATCAACTATACTATGACAAACAATAGATTTAATTGTAATACATGACTATACTATGATGCTCGTCGGAGCGAGAAGATATCGTCGTTCCCTTGAGCTTGGACCATCAACTCGAGAACAATTGGAATTTCCCAAAATCAATGGGAATTGTTAATTAAAATAACAGTGTCTCATTTACACATTCTGTAATATGACTTTATTAGGAAGAAATCAATTTAATAAATGCATCATTCAATTGCCTTTTACGTTCATAAGGGTGGGCAGACCATCCGAAGTCGTGGGCAAATCGGACATAAAGATATAAAACTGAAGACAAATTGTATTCGATGAGATTCAGACCAAAGTCATCGTCAGCGTCATTTTTGCTTGTTTGCTTTGTTAGTGTTGGAAGTCTACGAGGACTTTGATATGCAGCTGGTAGTCCTCGCCGACTTGTTTTGCTCCGCCTACAAAGTTTTAAGCGGGACATTTATTTCTTAGCCGAGTTTTTCAACTGTAAATGACAAGTCCTAGTTGAAATGATGATGACGATGACTTTGGTTTGAATTCCACAGATTATTTTACGTATGTGTGTACAGTACGTTTGTTGTAAGAAACGCGGGAGTGCGCAATGGACTTGTGATGGAAGTGGGAGTTGGCGCCTTCGGAATTTGAAACCAACAGTGACGTGCTCCTATATTTTTGATAATATCAAACCCACATTCATACATTTTTCACGCCGCTACTGTAGGCATAACACGAATTCCTCCGATTGTTCAACGAAAGTATACGACCATATTCAACGTCTGCACCAGTTTGGTTTTTCTTACAACGGACGGACAATATATTTTTACATTTTAGGTTGAATAATGGGTAGACTGTCTAATCAAAGAATTACGTACACTTGGATTAGTTTAGTGCACCCGGTATGCGTAAATTAAAGAAACTGACACGTTTTTCTTTAAAAATGGTAAAAAATCCCAATTATGCTGAACTTAAACGATGACAAAATAACACCCTAACGAAAACAGCTCGAACAGTAATTTGAGCGTCAGTTCAGTTTAACTTTAGTTGGTAAAATTCGTCCAAAAATCGTTTTGAGGACGATAATATTATTATTTCTTTTTCATGTCCATGTATTGCAAGTATAGGTATTTGAAGTGGATAGTTTGCTTCATCGTTTTCTCTCTTCATTTCTCTAGTAGCTACTCTCGTTGCTAATTGTATATTCGTAATGACGAAAGTTCGTGTAAAATATACACGTACAAAGTTTGATTCATTTGCTACCCAACTTTGTAATTTGAATTGTAACAGAGACACCTAGCAGTGTATTTCTATAAATGTACAGAATACCGACAACGATTCTATATTTTAATAACTCCCCTTAATTTATTTCACACACACACACACACATACACAAAAAAATCAAATCACCGTTGGACATCATCAAACATCCCCTTAAAAATTGAAAAAAAAACACAACTAACAAACAAGTTTTACAGTAACTACCCAGTGGTCAACATTAGAGGGAAAGAGAGAAACTTGTCTAGAGAACCGGTCGTTACATATTATAAGAAAGGGTCAGTTATGGAAAAATACCAACCCTTCAATCTATAGATATCAAGACACACCAACCCTTTCACCCCCTTCAACTGGTCGTATAGTCCGTCCGTGAATTGTAATATGTACTAGAATGGACAATAAAACTTGATTTTCTAGTTTTAAGGTCGTCATATGCAAATTCAAACAGCAACAACAACACCTATATGATGATCGTTTTTGAATTTAAAACATTTTAGTGAACACACTGTCCAGTCAGTTCGATTCGAATTTTTCGCGAGGTAGGATCGCGGACGGCCGCTAATAGCGGCCGGCCCTATGATCCACCACCAGGTAACTACCTGTACATGCAACAGTTCTCATAACATCTTGGGTAAGTCCTTCCTTTAATTATTTTGGGTATTTTCAAATTACAACTTATAATCTATAGATATCTTATATTTAATATGACAATATTGGTTATCAGTTTAAATATGGGAATTATTGGAGGAGTTTACGCGTAAATTGACGATTTCCTATGAACCTCTAATACAAATTGATTAGATTTTCGCCGCTCTTCTAACTAATCTTATTAGTCATTAATTTTAATTTGATATCCTTGAGCTGTGTACGGGGGAAATGAACCGCAGGAATCGCAACAGGGTGAACTGTATATATTCGAACTTTGAACGATTGTTAAAAAATTCATCAAAATACGAACCCAATCAATAAAATTCCCTTATCTACATACTTTTTGAGTAATCGTTATCATTCTGTTTGTTTGTTTACCTGTCAGCCTTTAAACTATATCTGTACGTTTAAATGTATGGATATGTGTGTGTGTGTGTGTATGTGTCTAATGTCATAGAGGCGACTTATTCGTCCTTATCCCCAATTTGCTCTCTCTCGGCAGGTTATCCAACGTTGAGAAACAAACTTTCGTAGAATAAACAGTAATTTCCTTACCAAATTACCAGACTTATTTGCAGAAAGCTACATTTTCGCTAGATACATAAAATTACTATGTATTTTGCTTAAAGTTCTATGTTTGTATAATGCGCAAAGTATACGCGTTTTCATCTCAATATAATTTTCGTCCTTCTCTCTTTATAATAATTCACACCCTCTTCCCTCACCCTCCCCCCACCGCCAACTCTAACGATATAAGAAAATCCTGCAATGAAACCTATTCTTGCCATTTCTGTTTAATTTCGAAGATAAATCTAGTTTTTAGTCGTCCTCCCAATCCCTTATTCTATCTTATCCGGAAATTTTCTATTCTCGTCTCTTTTTTTGTCGACGTGATGTTGACAAAAGCCCGAGATACACAACTACTACTACCACTGACGTCGCCGCCGCCGCCGCCGCCTTATATAAATGGTGAAACATTAAGCAAAATGCTAGGACCGTAACACACGGGGACCTCTACAATATAATACAAAACTTTTCCAAACAAAATTCAACCTTATAACGAATTATTATTAAGGACGATTCTCCCATGTATGAATACGGGCCAATAGAAATCTCAGGATTTTAATTGCATCTTAGGTTGCTTTTGTTTCCACCCTTTAAATTATCGCGTCGCGTTCGGAATAACTTGGAGCTTGGTAACATTTTTAGCTAAAAGAGTGGCGGTGGTAGTAGCTATGAGGTGGAGAAAGAGAAGAAGAATGGGAGAATGGGAGAACAACGAGGTGGTGGTAGTGATGGAGGGATGTTTAGGTTTGTGAGTCTGTAGATTCTTGCTGGGGGTATGAGTTCTAAATACAAGTCTACAGGCAATAAGGTGGCGATGGTGATGGGTGGCAAAAGTAGGAGGATGATTCTTGTCTTTGATTATATGGTGCACGTATAGAACATCATCTATAAACGTGCACGATTTTAATTGCATCCTGTTGTTTCTTATGCATTGTAGATACTGATTTTATGACACTATCTACGAAATGCTCAAGGATCGACCCAAATTATCCTCCAAAAATTTTATCTCATTCCACGTGCCTCTCTTTCTCTCTCTCTCGCTGTTTGTCTATCTGTCTGTCTATTTAAAGTGACTTCAATTGTCAATATATTCGGAACACGCTTTTACAAATTATTTAATTAAATTAAACAGGCCGAGGACGAGTTAACTTCAACTGTCTTCAACTCACTTCACACCCACCTAGTATCGTCTAATTGAATTCAATTTATCTTATTCGTATATTGTCAAGATGAATTTTTGCAGGAAAATTCCATTTTTTTTCCTGCTATCCCACTCCTTTGTAACTCAATTAATGTTGAAAAAGGACGAACAAAATAGCGATGGGATAAAAGTGAAAGTTAAGTGCTAATTTTCCGGTGGTTACACACAACCACACACACACACATACACACTACCGACCTAACAAAATGAAAAATCACCCAATTTTTCATCACGTTAAACCTACAGAGAAGGAGAGTAAATTTTGTGTTGAAAAGAGTACAAAACAGAGAGAATTCATTGTTTTCGGTGTAGTAGTAGCAGTTTTATTTTGGGGTAGAGTTTTTGCCCTGATCATGATGAAAAATAGCCGGACACTTTTAAGTTAAGTGAATTTTAAGTGGAGCAGATTGTTACACATTATTTAGATGGTTTTGTTTTCTTTGTATATGTGAATATATGGATGTTAGATGTAATATGTATATGTATCTATGTGTGTGTGTGTATGTGAAAGCTTGTTCTCTCCATTTATGAAAGGGTGTCTTTCCGGAGAAACTGAGGCAATTATGCGACTAATGTGGAAATTATGGGGACGATGTGTAGATTTTACATTATAATCTATCAGTTCATTTATACAAAAGGAACTCTTAAATAATTCGATCAGGATGACTTTTTTGCATTATTTGTATGATTTGACCTGACCTGACCACTTTTAGTTCAAGATTATTCAATTGTTTGTACGATTATTTGTTGCTTAGTGTTGACTTTTGTTCAGTTTCTTCTTAGATTTTTCTTGTAGAAAACTAAATTTCGTTACATTATTTTATTCTAGCGACAAAATATTTGTTCCATTCTACTTGAAAATATTCTGCATACTTATAGGCAGTTTTTCCAGGAAAACAGCAGTCTTTTACTTTTTCCCTTCTTGATGAGAGTCTCTTTTCACTTTCAGTATTTAACGGCTTTCCAAAAATTGTTGGTTAATTCACATACTTTGCCCGATCAGGTGACTTGAATGTCATTTAGCAACTTGTATAACGTTAATGTGACTCAAGAAGCTATAAAAACGGTCCAACACAAAACGGCAATAAACTAGCTTTTGATTGGACTTGAACTTGACTTGACATGACGCATCTTTCAATTGCAATCAACCGGCAATTGGAAGATGCGGAGTTCGAATCCTGCTCGAAACAGACAGGAATAATTTTGATTTGGTTGCGCTTTCTTTTTAAACTATGTAGCTATCTTCTAACGGGGGCCGCTTGAGTTTGTATGGAACATATAAACTTACTGTCAGACCAACTTGTTTCAAGAAATTTTCAAAAAAAGTTAACCCTCTCCTTTAGTTTTAATTGGTTATTTTCTTCTATTAAATGTGGTAATTTACTGGTGGCACCCATATAGTATGTATGTAGCTTCTATATACACTTGCCAACCAGCCACCACTGCCTTTCGTTTCCTTCCTATTTCCTTCAAAGATGTCCTATAATGGCTTGTCTCTGATTAAATAATACAGTCGTCTCTAAATTTGCAATTCATCTAGTGAAGTCATTGTGTGTTCCCATTACATATTATTCCTTTATAAATTATGTTTGCTGAGCAGAAAGACGGCGAACTAACGACTAGAATCGGTTGAAAGGGAAGTAACTAAATAAATGAGAGTCGGCTTTGATGAATAAGGCTCAAGGAAAGTGCTTTGTTTCAAAGATTAATTTAGTAATGTATCCATTCGTCTTTGTTTTCAACACGGCATCGGGGCGGACCTTTCAAGGTGTCGTTCCATCCATCCATCCATCCATCCATCCAGCCATTCCACAACTTTCACTCCAATCGAAACGAAAAAAAATTGGTAATAATTTTTCTTTATGTTTCTACCGTCTTGCGAAATTAGGGTGTTAACTCTGTTACGGACGTAAATAGTTGAAGTTTGCCCATATTTCAGTAACACAGATGCATTTGACATTACGCAGAATTTAATACGAATCTCAACTTTTACACCCATCCTCCTACCATT
>JAZBHA010000085.1:71599-94641 GCA_037464855.1 Iselma pallidipennis | reverse complement strand
AAAACACACATACACATACACAAAATGCTTTTCTTATACCTCATTTGTTGCCAAGATTACGTTTGAATATTTCGCCCAAAACTTGCTAGAGAGAATATAGATGGAGAAGAAGGAGGGAATTGTTTTCACTTAAAAGGAAACTGAGGGGGATGGAGGGTGACGGCAACGACAACAATAAAGTGTTTCCAACCCCCCTTTGTGATACAATCAATCAATCAATTGCCAAGAAACTCGAATAGATGCTGAATTAGAACTTTTTCCTCTTCTCCACGTTCTATTATTCATGTTAGAGGTCTTGCCGAAGGGTTTGGTTTAATCGAAGAATTGATTCGGTGACAAAAAACTGAATTGAATGGTGGTAATAACATAGAAAGACAGGGGGGACGGGTGAGTAGAGGAATTCTGGATGTCTGAATTTTATACGAGTTCGATATGGAATTTAATCTGAACGGTCGAGAAATTATACCTCTCCCTGTAGATATAATTCAAAGGTTGTCTGGAGGTTTTTTTGTTGATTTTGAATAAAAAATCAATCAAGAAAAGACTGAATTGGCGAATTAAAAGCCTTGTTGTCTTAACAATTGGAAACAATTAGGGGTAGTTTTCAGGGAAAAAGGTGCTGAAATTATGCAAACAAATTTATGCTGTTTTAGTATTATTTATTTTAATGAAGCTGAAAAATACGACAAATTTGAGGGTAGATTTGAATGTAACCATAGCGCCACCTATTTGTGATACGTAGAACTAAGTCGAAAGGGGTGAGTAACTAGGGGTAAGTCTGTGACAGGAATCTATTTATGAGGGTCGTAAGGTGAGCAACTCGGCTAAAATTTAAATTCTTTCTATAATGAACATATTTGATTGAAAGTTTTTGAACTTTTGCAGGCTCTCCTAAATTTTTGCTGCAACTTTTCAGTTTCAAGGCATTCTCGTTTATCATAATTATGACTCGTTGTTTATTTGATGCAGAGAACGATGAAAGCAAGACAAACTCATTAAACTTGCTGTATTTACATGTTGACGATAAAATAACATTTCAGCATCGAGGCGGCATGTGGAGAGAGGATGTGAAAACAAAGGAGTTCGCGGTAAATAGACAGTGCACCCTCATTGGCTGTCGTTAATAACTGTAAGATTCAAGGAGACGGCCTGAATTAATGAGCCACCATCAGCTTCATCGCCACGAGCTAAGCAACCAACCACCATCCTACTACATCTTACAATATTCTAATACAGTTCACCACCCAACTACCCACCACCCAATCTTAGTAGAGCTTCACTTTTCACTTGCTCATACCAAAATTATTATCACTACCAGCCACCCTTTTACTTTATAATACATCTGTAACCCTATCCTATTCTGTTGTAGGGGAGAAATTAAACATCTTCTGTCAAATGTGACAGGTTCTTGCGGTTGGCGGTAGTAGAACGGGTGAGGTGGTTGGGAGTGATGCTTCTCCATATTTCCTTTTACATGAAAACAATAAGGTGCTTGACAAACATATAAGAGGATTCAGTGAAATTAAACTGCCAACATCACCCTTAGAAACAGGGAAATTTCAACTAGAGGCTAAAGTAATAATTATACCTACTAAGGGAAGGTGTACCTTGAGAAAAAGTAATATTATAATTGTTATTCTTAACATATAGGTATAATTGTGCCGCTTATTATTAAGCCCGTCCCTAACTACTTTGAGTTTCACTCTTACAGTTGAGAGAATTGCAAATTTCTATCATACAAGATTTAACTGAAGTAGAGAGAGGAACGAACCCTCTTATAACATCCAAGATGGCGTCTGCTTGACAGACGACTACTACAACTACAACGACGACGGTGATGAGGACGATGAGTTAAGTAAAGCAAAGCAAACCAAAGAGAAGTAGCATCAACTCTCATTCTATAGATGAAGAACAAGTCGACGTGAACAGAATCCTTGTCTTTCAAATTTCTAGTCTTCTCTCAGAGTCACCAAAGTAACTGAGAGAGAGAGATAAATCAAATGTAAAGACGGAAAGGAGTTATACCGGGGGTTTAGTAGTGGTAGAGGTAATGGGGATGCAATCAAACGAGGAATGGGTTATATATACATAGATATATACGTCAGTAATTTCGTCTTCCTGATTCCAAGCTTGAGTTTCTAACAAAAGCATAAACCAACACGTACGAATACATACACATATGTGTACGATTCCAATCAGATATCTGATGTTGATGACGATTTTGTAACCATATGCCATGAAAAAGGCATTTCATTAGCAAAAATATATTTCTTAACTTCATGTCAAACCCAAAGACCCGTTTTAGCCCGGAGCCCTGATGTTTAAGGTTCATTAGATCCACAATAGATCCTCAACTGACTCCATTTTCAAAACATGTTCACTCCACGAGAAAATATTTCTCTATTAAATTCTCTCTTTAACTTTAAGGTAGAACAGGCTAAATTACTTCCCCGGGCTCCAGTATATGAAGATAATTCTACAGGAGATTAGTTAACCGGCTAAAATATAATTCCGTTTGCGTTGAATTTATCTTTCAACGGAATAATAAACTGTTTAAACCTTCCGCTACTGAAAGCGAAATGCTCTTTGAACATCGAGAGCGATTCCAACTGCTCTGAGTAGTGAAAGGATTAAGGACATCTCCGAATCATAAGCTCACTTTTCTGGTGGACAAAGCCTTAAGTAACTTTAGTAATTCTTTGTTGTTTAAATCTACAAACGAACATTGTAACAGAAAATTATCAAGCAGCATGTTTGGCAGACTATATATTTCCTGAGAAAGGTTTTCTATGTCAAGAAACAGTGAATCTTTAAAGCATTTTATTTAGTTATTAGTTTTGCAATGTCACAGGAGCATTTTCTGTATATTATGAGGTATATTAGACTAAGGATTAATGATTTTTCTCAGGAATCATAAGAGGAAAGTTTCAGTTATACGATTCTACAAAAACAATTTCTTCATGAGGTTCGATTATCCGCAAAAAGTCTGACATTATTTATTCCGGATAATCGACTCTCTACTGTATTTGTTTTGTATCAAACGATTTGCTTGAATATTGCGGGAAATAAATATTCTAGTACGTACCTTTAAGAAAATCGTGAGGGCTTAGCTAGCATTATATCTTGTCATTTTAGGTATTAACATATCTATAATAGATAATCTATCGATGTCAAGATTCAGTTCCATTATATTATTAGAAAATAAACTGAAAAAGCTCAATCCAGGGCCACATTATCATATACCTATTATTATAATAAAGAATAACTGTTGTTCCCACAGCCAATTTTCGTATAAGAAACAAGTAATAATAGAAAACAACTTTAATAAAATAATATCAATATAGAAGCGGACAGGTTACCAGACACCTTTCCAAGCCATAAAACTTTCAAATTATCCCAATAACAAGTTTATCTAGTTCATTGCAGCAATATTCACACGATTCTGTTACAAATTTCCCAAACACGAGGAAAAGGGGGGGTTGAATTGACCGCTGGTCAGTTGTCCGTCTACAACTAGATTTTATTTCTGTATTTTTCTACCCCTCAACTATCCTTCTTCCATTCATTCATTCAAATACGTATTTCTACAGTATATCTTTTTCGTTTCAAATCTCCTAAGATAGATATGGACACATAAGGGTTGAACTAGTTGACCACTGGTCAAACACGATTCTATTTATTTTCACCGACATTGTAGGGATCGATCCAGGGATCCGTGTGAATATAGCGAGTGTTTCTATCCTATCTTTGTATCTATCGACCTAATAAGACACAGTAGAAACCTAAACTTGTTTAACGTGTAGTTGATTTTCTTTATTAAAATACAAAAAAACCCTTGTTGCTTTATAATTATTAGTAAAACCTTACAATTTTACGTTGCGGGTCTTAATTATTCGCTAATTGCCAACATTCAAAATACAATAAGCAGTTGAGGGCAAAACGAGATCAATGACTATAACAATAAGTTAGAATACATGTATGTATACTTACACACTGGTACAGGTATCGACGTTTTTGTAAAATTCCACCCCTACAGTTTACAAGAACAGTAATTTAAATGAAATTTTCATATCTTAATTACTATTGAATATATTATAGCAATTTTCAATTAGTAAATTATATAGTACAGGACATACTTTGTGACTGACCGAATAACAACTGGTTAATAGTTGAACTTGTAATTAGTGTCTTTTTGTCAACTTGGAAATTGGTTTTTTTTTCCCTCTTTTGCTGTTGTATATATTGCACGTCATTAAATTTTCGTAAAGAGACTTGATGAATATACAGATGTTCTCGTTTAGTCAACATTTAATTATTGTACCGTTAGTAAATTTTTAAATTTTAATTATAGACTGTGCGAAATTTGTCGAGACAATAATTTACCAAAACGCAGAAAGAAACTACGAGGGTATATTCATGAAACACGACTTGATAATATAACTTATAACAAGTCATAGGCTAAGATGAATGCTAACGCTAAAGCTTGTTAGACAAATATACAGTTCCGACGATTTACCAATGCGAGAGTTGACGCAGATGGAAATGTGCAAACAAAGAATGGACGTACGTTTTTGCCTGCTTTTATAACAAGTAAGAGATGCTAGAGTAACATCTATGCTGTTGCACTACCATCCAAGTTTCTTTGTAGGCGGTAGTCTGACTGTTCTAGTGCGCATCCAAGGCTCTTGCCTCGGTAAATTGTCCCAACTATATCTGTTGTTGAGAAACAAACGACACATTTCTCTTGGGCCATATTTACAATAAATGTACGCTAAACGCTAAATCTTGATAATCGCTTGGTAGAAAGAGACGGACGAATGCGCATAACACTAAATAAGGTTGTTTACGCAAGTTGTCTTCTTTGTCTATCAGCAGTTAACATTTAGCGTACGTTTATCCTAATTGTAACACAATCTGACTAAAAAGAAGAGATTAGCGAAAGACTCTATTATTCAGTAAACTGTCAAAGTGTCCACTATGTTTCAGATCAAGATACTCGTAAGTAGGTGATTATTTTGATCTGAAAAGTCACGGTACACCCGATAGTTACAATATTTATCTATATATTTTATAAAACGTTTACTTTTGCTATCAACAACGTGAATAATTTAATAAAATCACGATGGGTCCCGTCCAATGATTCCTTCAAAAGTCCTAATTAATACCTACCCGTAAGTGTTATAAAGAGTGTACCACGGTATTTCTCCTCGGAGTAGGCCATGACTTGTGAACGTAGTGCCGTAGCTTGGTCCGACCGCGTGTCGGTAATGCAGATCTCACGATGATTACCGACTGGTCAACTTGTTGAAAAATTAATTGACGTATTGTTTTTGCTTAAAAACTTCTTGTTTTTAAATAAATTTCGAGGAAAAAGACCCTTAATTATTTTCATGAGTTATTATTAGTTGTGATAATGATTTTTACATTAAAACGTCAACGTCAAATTTAATAAAACCTGAAACAAGCTACGGCCCTACGTTCAAAAGTCATGGCCTACTCCGAGGAGAAATACCGTGGTACACCCTATATAAAGACTTCTTGTTTATGGTTCCGACCTAGGACAAATTCTATTCATATAAAGTACAGTAATTACAAAGTTACTAAAATGTATAATGATCACTTTGAAGTCAATTAAGGATGATAAATGTTATATTGATACGTAATATATCTGTTTAGTAAATATCTACAGTAGGTATATAAAGGTATTCGTTAAATTTTATTGAATTCAATTAACTAATGAGAACAATTACGTATGGAATTGGAAAGATACGCGCTACAATTAATTTGTAATTGCAAGTTCAATGTAAATGAGATTAGAGAAATAATACCTTAAAACTTTGTTAAAAAGAGGAGAGTGCTAAACAAGTTAAATAAATTTGCCTAAATACCTTTTTTTAATAGCCTAGTTACACAATACAAGTTTCAAGTTACAATTTATTTTATAACTCATACCTATACCTGAATGTCCCAAAATGCAAAACTGTAGGTATACGTTAAATTGTAATAAACGAAATTGTAATTATAGGTGCCGTGTGGCCAAGCTCTAACAGAGGTTAATAAATAATTTAAAAAAAAATTAACAATAAATCTATAAAGGGTAAAAACAAAACTTTTCTATTCTTACTCATTACTAGATGAAAAGTTTTTTCCAATTACAAGCAAATATCTTGTAGGTATCACGTTATTGATCGCTAAAATAAGTCATGAAACAGGCAACTTGGAGCTTTTATAATTAAATGAGAGGAAAGAATATAACAATAGATTTTAAGCTAATGGGGGAAAATTACCAATATCTTGATAACTTATTTACAGTTTTCACGATATAAGTCAGTTTATGAAACTTTTAAGTCCACTGGAAGCAAACAACTTTGAAAATAATTTAAATAAAACAACGTTTTCATATATAGGTAATTACTGTTATAAATACAGTGTCTCACTGGACGTTTACTTGCAGTAATTAATTATCTAGGTAACAGAAATTGGCTACAAATTTCTGATATATCGTCAATTAGAACAAAACAAGACCTTTTCCATGTTTCTGTAAGTATAATGAAAACACTTTGAAACCTACGATCGAACTAAATAATGGCAAAATTGAACAGAATTTGGTGCCAAATCGAATTTCAAGTGGACTGAGTGCTCTTTAGAATCCGTTTGCACTCATAAGGAAACGTCCCTCTCCGATTTTGTTGATTTTTGGATATATTGGAGAGAATTGAAAAATAAGCCACCCGTGTTTGTTTTTATTTGCGAAAAAACACCTTCTAGAATTAGACGTTTTTGAGTGATTTTGAAATTTTTCATAGAAATCTCAAATTAATCTGAATGAAACGAACACCAATGGTTGAAATGGTGATATTTATTCATGCACTTCTAAAGAGACAGATCAGTATGTTTTTCGTTTTTATATCACATTACATTTTACATTATAGGTAGGTTCTGGAAATGAAGCTCAGAACGTTTCCTTGTCAGTTCGATCAGCGACTTCACGAACCAGATCAGAGAACCCGATCGGTGCATGTGACGGTTACATCTTTTTTCAAAGCATTGTTCCGAATGAGCAAAGTAACGCATACGTGAAAGTACTGACGGTTTCTGACAAAGATTTCGACACTAGATTCCCATAAAAATCAACGTTTCTAAAAAAGACGTGACGGTCCCGTCGGTTGGGTCCAAATCCGATGCACGCAGCAATCGCTGATAGGAGTGCTTCTCAAACTTTCTATTTTCATGTACCAGTTTTTTTTTTAATTCCAATCTATCTCGGAGTAGTATATCTGCAAAACAAAGACACAACCTTTTAACGTTGGTACTCTTATTGTATAAAATTATGAAATTTTAAGGGAAATCTCTTTACGTGCTAATAATAAAATGTTCGCGGAGCAGCACCGGTCTGTGGGCCACAGTTTCGGTAGCATTGGCTTATTCCCAACTATTTTTTGATTCTGATCACTGATCAAAAAATGATCAAAATAAAATCTCATCACTCTGAAATGTTGTAATTGGAATTTAGTTTTAGCAAATTAGCTGTTAAACTCTATTTAATCTTAATATGTGTAGTGGAAGTTCAGATTGCTTTGTTGTTTAACTATCTGTACACATATATATGTGTATTAAAAGTTATTTAACAAGTCTGTGAACGCTAATTCTAGTTTCTGTTATCATAAACTACCACCATCTATCAATTAACCAGTAGGTATCCCAGTTTGATCAATTTTATTATTGGACAATATGTTGATCTCATTGTTCATTAGAAAAAACTACTTTTTCAACTAGAAATAGGGATGGAAAGTTTTAGTTTTGTATAATAAATCATCAAAATGTCCAATAAACATTTATCGCCGATCGAAACGCCGTAAAGCTTACACCTGGAGTCTCTTATCTCTATCCTATGTGACCCAAAACATATAGGTATACCTACACACACACACAAATACAAGTCTATATTATCATTTTGCATCTATTCGATTCTCTCTCTTTCTTTACTACACACCATCTTCCAACTTATGAAATAAACAAACAAACATCACCAACGCCACCAACTCAGGGCAATATACATGGCTAAAGTAAACCAGGGGGCTCGTGAGATAAACCAATATTAGCCCTATTACATCGCAACGGCGCATATACACACACATATACAAGCTTGCCTCTCTACTGACGCCATAACTCAATATAAATGCAAATATCTTATATATTAAGTTTATTAAGTTGGCCTCTCGTGCATTTTCCTTAAGAGAACAGAAATTGTGTGTAGCATCTTTGGTTTGGGCATTATGGTGCCATAATTTTAGATTTATCGTTGGTAATTTGTGTTAACTCTTAGCATATATTATCTGTATGTATATATGTATATGTATATGTATTTATGTATTATACATTATGTATAGTTTCTGAAATGGAAACTAGAAATTTCATCTTCTCATAATGTCTTGTCTTTTGATTTAAGATGATGATAGAAAAGCAAACTGCTATCCTCTTTCAAGCTTCAATTCCTTTAATCTCGTACACATCTCAAGGAGCTTTCAGGCATAAATAACGACGCAGGCACGTAAATTGTAAATTCTCGGAGGTATTAATCTAACTTAGCATGGAAATTCAACTCCTGTGACTCGAGATTACTGCTTTAATATATTCTAAAACTTTAACGTGGTTGAATAATCTGGAAGCCTGCCGTACACTCATCCTCCTTACAACCACCCCATACATATATATGTACACATACATACCACCCTACTCTACATATACACACATCAAACATCTTAAAGTTCTTGGATAACAACCATTCTATCTATCTTTATTCAATCTATTAACCTTTATTTGATATTAGAGAGAGTTCGAAGTGTATACGGAGACGATAAAATAGACTTACATATACACGCACACACACATACATACCCTCTAACCGCCATCTTAAATCAATATAATATAAAATGGGCGAATCTCAGTTCTCCTACAGACAAAGAAAACTTCTCCACCTTTAAGAGAGAAAGAGATCTAAACATTCCGTGGGGGTGGTGAGAAGTATGTATACGGACGAACGAAATTCCTGAGAAAGTGCAACAGACTATACAATTTATCCAATAGATATAACAAAGATGGATGTTGTCTTGGAAGATGGAGTGAGATGTCGTCATATCGTCGTAGAAACGAAGTGGGGTGGTTTTTGGGGCGAAGTATAGAGAAGGAATGGCGCGGTGGTGGCGGTAGTAGCGGCGGTGGCGGCGGCGACGATGGTGGTGGCTTGAACAACGACGAACAGCGAAAGAGAAGGAAACTGGCACCTGTTAAATATGCATGAGACAAGGAAATATTGGATATAAGGAGGAAGTACCAACGCCATTTTCTAGCTACGCCCTCAAGCTCGATTTTTATAGGGGGATCTCTCTATATGTGTGTGTGAATGCATGTATGTGACTGTGTGTGTGTGATATTAGTCGTGGTAGCTGGTGAAGGGTGGTATAGAGACTCTAACAAGGGGTGGAGAGCGGGTGGTTTGCCAGGATGGTGGTAAGTTTGTAAAATAATTCGCTCGATAACGGGCCGTGCTTTTCCTCCTGTATTTCAGAAGAGTAGTAGTAGAGAGAGAACCGGAATTTTCGTAGTGAAACTGATAAGCGAAGCTTTTAATAATAAAAGAAATGTGGAAAAAAACTAAACTAAACATAACATTAACATTGCACTTTACCGTATGCACTTTACCGTACTTTGGGAAAAAGATAAATGCTGTTGTTTGTTGCTTTCCTTGAAACTTCATTTATCATTGTATTGTTGTATTGCGTAACAGCATTAAATTTAATTCACCACATTAAATTGTTTTGGTTAAATGCTTCATTGAAAACGAAAGCATAATAATAATGGAAAAGTTAGTAGGTGATGTCGCAAAAATTTGGCCAAATCAATAAGGAATAAATAAATAATTTTTGCTACATTACCAGCAAAACTTTTCCTTATAATAAGTACACTTAGCAAACAAAAACAATATCACAAACATAATAATAATGCAGATTCAAATTAGCCGATAAATCTTCTTTAATACCTTTTCTATAATTAATGATAATTTGGGCCACGTGAGAAACGAGTGGATGTCTTGGTTTGTATTAAAATTGCACTTACAAGTACATACACGTACATACCACAAAGAAAATCAAAAGGTAATGATTAGTTTTTGCCTTTGAGTGCCAATTTCAACACTGTGTATTTTAAATCTATCAGATTTTTTAGGGTACCAGGATGGTCTGAAATCATTTATTACAATCTTCATTGTTATTATTATTTAATACTGCTACTATGTATTAAAATTTATAGTTTTTACGTACCTATTTGAATGTCAATAAAAACTGACCACATTTAATGAAATCATTTACGTACACCTTGACCTAACTGACTTGAACGGAAAGTTCTGAGCAATTTATTATCTTCAAATAAAAAAAAAAACGTTTTATAAAGGAAAAGTTTTTCAAGAATCTTTTAAAAGTCAGCAGAAAAAAATTTAATAATCTTATGCCATTTCTGTTTTTTTTTTTAACAGAATTACAACAAATCTAACACGGTGTAGAATAGTGATAATCATTTGATAATTTGTAGCATCAGCATCCGCAGATCGCGTTAAAATGTAATTGTACCGCGTAAAACGAAATTCTGTCGCATTTTTCGAATCGTCGTGCTAAATCAAACTAATACCATTTGAATATCGTGTAAATTGAGGGTTATGATCTATAAGTACCTGTTTCTAGAAATTCTGATTTTGAAAGGAAATTGAGTTTTAAAGGATTCAACTTCCTCTTATTCGCGCTTTGAGTCAATTTGGAGGAGGAAAACGCTAAAAAGTCCGCAAGTATAGATTAATATACTCTGGTCTAAATAAAAGAGATTATACAAGGTGTCAGATTATTTATGAAAAATTTGGCAGAGATTTAAGGATATAGGCGGTGACATATCCAGACCGGATATGATCCAATTCCAAATTTGGGCACTATTGCTGAACAAAATTATTAAATTCGTGTTCATCGAACAAAAGTACTTACGTAGTACGATAATTTTTTTCATATTTGTCAAAAATTCATTTAACAACTTGGCATGTATGTATAAAGCCTCTAACTACAACTAACATCAATATCTTTCTCAAAATAATACAAGATTTCAACAAATAATTACGTACGTGTGTGAATAATAGGCAATGTAATTTCAATACAACAACAATTACAGAGCCGTATGGTTAGTATTTCTCAAGTTAAACGTTTCGGTCCGTCTCTCTTTACATAATCTTTTTTTTTTTAATTGCAGCATTTTGTCCACAGATGTGTTATCAATATATATTTGTCTAATTATTATTGTTTATATTGTCATAAATAAACAATTCTGAACGCTGCTCCTATAAATGAATTTCAGAGTTCTAGGTTTATTAGTTTTCAAGTTAAACGCTCCGTTTGCTCCGTTTTTCCACGAGTTATCCTACGTATTTTTACACTTTTCCAATCAAATACAAACTTGGAATTTTTTGAACAGAGCACTTTTCGGTCCACTTTTTGTTTTAGAATAAGACGTAGGATTGTAGGTACCTTGAAAGAACGATATTCATGTATATATGTATAGAGATTCGACTTAATGTCAATATTAGGTTAATTTAATTGAAATAAATACGTATTTCTGATAAAATGTTATTGATCAGAACTAGGTCTAGGTTAAGCAATTGCAAACTGAAACAGAAAATTGTACACAACGGTAATGGTCTTAATTTTCTTGATTCTAGTGTTGTTAAGGTGACAGCACATTCAAAATGAAAATTAATTTAGAGATGCGTCAAAAATTATTATAATTTCAAGTTTTTGATGGATTTAACTCCTTGAATAATCAATAAATGTAAATAAAATTCACAACTGATTAACCTCGAAGAAAAGATTATTAATTTTATTATTGAAACCGGAAATGTCTGTTTTAGTTAAGAAAAAACAAAACAAACTGAGCACAATCACGCACTGTAGGTATAATTAAATTTGATGCAACGAAAATCACAATTCTTCCAAACACACCCCCAATGTTAACAATTTAAAGAGATTTCTTATAATAAGCTAATTAAATAATTAAGCATTCGTTATAATTAACACTCAACGTTCCACTAAAAGAAGCAAAAAGGCACTCATTTTCGTGGATCGACATCAACGAAACACACTGGTAGGTATAGGTATTACTTAAAGAAACAGTTAACTAGTCCCGGGAAAAATTTATACTTCTCGAATAAAAAAAACCCATCCCCATTTAAATACAATAACAAGTTTATCGAGTTCCTCTGAATCGTAGAATTTTCGCACGATTTGTGTTTTGATTTTTATAGGGAGAATTGACCACTGTCCAGTATTCTAATCGTAGACCAGACACTTGTCCATCAACCGACCCCTTTCCTTTAGTAAATCCAAGAAAACCTGTTACCTATAATGGCCTAGATCTATTGATGTATTTATAACAAAGTATAATAATGTGATGGTCATTTTCTGGAATCAAGATTAACCCCTTCAATCTACCTATTCTATTATCTACCTGAATGATTGATCGACCACCTAATCGATTATTGAAACCACCCCCCATTAAGGTTTGGTCCTTTTAATATTTGATCAAAAGCCCTTCCTGTTGTATTCATCATCGTTAATCAACAGCCACCGCCGCCGCCACCACTCTATTTACTTGGCTATTAACAGAAAATGTTAGTCCTGTAAGCGGAAAAAATCATTTTCCACAATTACGGGGATTTTCATTATCAACCCTCCAATTACGGACAAAAAAAGTTAATCTAAACAGATTTAGTTGATATGATCCTGGGATTTTCACAGGGATATTCAATAGAAAAACCGTGTGTTAGAGGAGAGTGTAGAGGAAAATTCTGCA
The DNA here is from genome assembly GCA_037464855.1 of Iselma pallidipennis. NCBI lineage: Eukaryota > Metazoa > Arthropoda > Insecta > Coleoptera > Meloidae > Iselma > Iselma pallidipennis. The sequence goes on along the minus strand of JAZBHA010000085.1, from coordinate 81,759 downwards.
AAATCTGCGAGAGGAAAGAAGACAAAGAGTTGCCATAATAAAACAGGAAAAATCAAAGAACTACCGAATCCATACAGTGATGAAAAGCGCATGTGTGAAAGAATAAAAAGAGTCCTTTCTCTTTTCGTATTATGGTGGAGAGAGTTGGAGGATGCTTTTTTTCCCCACTTTATCCTGTTCGGGTTTTTTTATCGAGTACTCCTAACGCCGTTTTCATTCACTCTTTTCAGTTGATGAATGGCATATTGTACCGTCTATTGATAACAAACTGTAGTGATAACAATTTTATCTCCTTTTTTTTTGAGAAAAACGGAAAAATTGAGTGATTACAAGATTAGTGGTGAAAAATATCGGAAATTAATTTTTACGAAAGGGTGAGATTTTTTTCAAATTATTTGGAAGAAAGATCGGTAAATTGTCTGATTTCCTTTATAATTCCCTTGCCAGTCAACATTGGCCTCCCAAATATTAACCAAGATGCCAAGAAATTGTAATTTAATTTCCCTTGCGGCTATTAAATCTTAAGCAGCCTGTATATACACACACACACCCTCTCTGTGTAGGAATTTATCGATTCCAACCATTAATGCAACCACTATAACGTCAAGAAAATTTATAAAAATCTACCTTTGGGCAAGAAGGTTTCACCGGGGAAACCGAACGAGTTTTCAACCCCCTTTTTCTCAACAATACTTTCAAATATTGTAGGTAACCAGAATATTGAGAATTTTACCCTGTCAAGGGGGTTTTTCGTTAATTTCAAATGGGGGCAAAATAGTTTTTTTGCCAAACAGGGGTTTCCGCCTTTCAAAGTTCACGTTAAGATACCGAGTTGGGGATGTTTATATAGTTTTACGTACACATCCACAATATGTACACATCCCTGAAATCAATTTAGCTGGTCGTTATGTTGTAGAAGATTCGTCCTTATTCAAGTTTAATTTAAGGCTATATGGCCAATGCAAAATTCCATCTGTTCGTTCCTAGGCAAAGTGTTAACTCAATATCCGCGTTGTCTTAAGTTTTCTATGTAATTTGCATGGAAGCCATTTTGAAAGCTTAGAGTGGAAATGTGCGGCAGTATGGCATAGAAGAGGGTGGAGAATATAAAGTGAAATAAGGGGTGGCGGTGGTGGTGATGGTGGTGAACAAAACTATAAGGGGTTTGAGGCTGTATATAGTATGGCACGGCGTAGCTCCCTAGAGGAATACTAGAGAAAACCGAATAGATTGCCCTCCTTTATACACTCATACATCATTATATCTATATATATATATATATATTTACTATATATAACATGGAATAGATATATGTTATATATACATATTTCTATTACAAAGTATATAATATCGGCTCAGGTTCTCTTGTAAGGAAATTACATAAACCTTAAGTAAGCGACTCTGACAGTATCAGAGACCTGTCATGGAGAAATTCGGATATTATGATTAATTATACGATGTGGAGGAGCATCGCGACGCCTTACCAACCCATTACAGTAAGTACTATCAATACTATTTTATCTACGATGGCGTTAAGACGTAGAGGTTGATTATTGAGTTAACAGATTAAAGATCGCGAACACGAACTAATATCACCCCTTCTACAATCCAGCTACAATATTGATTAATTAAATAGTAATATAGGTAAAATTTTAAGGGTTGTAGAGGGTGTTATTAATTAAAAAACCACTTTTTTTGGTATTCCTGGCTTCCATGCCCACAAAATCAGTTCCCCAATTTTCTATAAACCTCTTATAAGAGTCTCATACTCTCATTCTCCACTATACGGTAAGTAATTAAACGACCCCTGAAACGACCCCGGCAACGTCCCGGGATTAGTCTAATATTCTCCACTACCCTGGTCCAGATCTTTCCCTTAGTCGTTTGTAAACTGGAACTTTGCCAATTTAAATGATAAAACGATACTATTAACTTAGTGAGGGTGAAATACGATAAATTATACAAGATTTTACCTAAGGTTAAGTTGGAAAACCCGTGAACCAAAGCGATAGTAATAGTTGGTATATAAGAGAGACTAGAGAAGAGAATAGTGGAAAATGTTGAAGGAGGTGTGGGTGGATGGTAGTTGGCACACCAGACGATACGAGGGGGTTAGTTATCTAGCCGTAGGTCTAACTAAGGGAAACCTAACCATTAAATTTACGAAGGCCATTATACCTTTAAGACTACACAGCGAGCTATTAATGAAAACGCCCCATTCGCCAAATAAGGTGGTCGTAGAATTTCAAACACACAGGTTTTATACGTAAATATACACACTTATGTGTATGTATGAGTGAAACAGAGGCTGTTGTTACGTCTAATTAAAGACCGTCAGCAAATAAAAACCATCCCCTTATCAACATTGATTAAGTTTTGAAAGACAACCAGATAGATAACGTATAGATGGGGGACGGGGGTGGGAATTTAGAAAAACCGATAATAAATTCAGATTAGGGGTAATTTAGCTTAAAACCGAAACTCTGTTCGGAGATTTTTCTTTAACAAACTCTTGGCACATGACAGACTTAATTACGAAACTTTCTAATGAAATTAATTTCGAACTTCCTCATCCTTTGCATAGAACATTTCATATCCTTCGAGCGTCTTGTACATTGACGTCATGGCAAACCGGAGTTAAATCGGGGGTGAATTTTCGGGGTTGAATTCGCCACCTTTCGACATCGTCAAACTTGAAATTTCCCCAAAGCTGTGGTAACAATCCGTTTTGTTTCCTTTTTTTTTTAATTGAAACCCACTTATAATTTTCAAGGGTTCCCACGAAACGTTCTAATAACAAACTTGTTTCTTTTCTGGTTTTTGATTCATTTTATCCCACGTTGTTCTTTTTTTTTTCGAGTAAGTAGATCTTGTTTTTCAAGAATTTGTTTTAAAATCTTTTTAGTAAATGGTTGAACGACGATATGACAAGGGTTGGAAATGCGTAGACGAAAGACATTGATACAAGTTGATGGTCAAGGAATAGGGTCATTAAGACCGGAACAGTCCTATAAAGACTTGACCTTGTTATGCCGTCGTGGCCAAAGGTCGTAAATAGGGATAAGTTGTTATGACGAATCACTGTTGTCAGGTTTTATGGGTCTACTCTAGGTCTTTAGGGAAGAAAATGTAATTATTTTTAATGATTTTGGGGATTGTTACAGGAGTCTGGATGGACTTTAAACTATTCCCGGAAAGTTTTAACAAATTCCAGAATTATCATTATTCAGAGCGGAGAAAGTATCCAACTGGGATTAAAAAATTAAAATTTACAAATTAAAAGCGTTTCGTTTTATTCATGATGGAAATTTTTGTGGTTAAATCAATATCTCGCCAACATTCTCCATTTGTATGTAAGCGACCTATCTATCCGCCCTTTCAAATTTCATTCCCTTATCCGAAAATTCCACTCGCTGGGTCCCAAAGCCGTTCGCATAAATTTAATCAAAAACAGAACACACATTAGAAATTCAATCTCGGAGAGAAACAGGCCCGAAGGAAGTGAATCCAACCTCCTGCCTCCCATTCATTCTACCCTAGAAAACTCCCAACTATCGCGCCACAACCCATTCCCTATCTCTCTAATATACCTTTAAAAAACCATCCCCTTTTCCTCTACAAGCAGCTCATGTTACCATCAACGACGACCTGTATGTGAAAGTGTATGTGTATGTGCACGTAAAATGGAAGCACTAGTGGTGGTGGTAGTGGTGGTTGTGCGTCGCGCTGCCTCCAGCTCCAAAAACCCCTGGATGTATCTGAGAAAAGGGTAGCTTCATCTCCCCGCCGCACCTTCATTTCTAAGCTGGTATTACTGCTGCCACCGCCGTCGCCACCGTTTCCATCGTTTTAGATGTAAGACGCGAAATACTTATGTCCTATTGGTTAGTGCAGTTACCTTGGTTACGGAGGGAATAGGCGGTTCCCGGGCCATATCGATACTTACCCTTAAACTTAGATGTTTTTAATGGTGGTAAAAACTGAGCGATTTCGGTCTCTAATTATGGTTATATTAAGGTTGATGGTTTTTGTTTGACAGGAATTCTATACAGTTTCTAGGGGATAGGGTGGGCTGGTTCTGTCTGCCATTTGTTTTCCTATTTTCAAAAGAACAGATGGAACATAGAGAGGGTGAGGTTTATAAAATTGATAGGTGTTCGAAAGGTTCTATTGTTATACATTAGGATTTTGTATTGACGGGGGTGAAGGCGGTAGTAAAACTTTTATGTAGGGATAGGTGGGGCTAGTTAGAAGTACGTCAATCAAGACAAAACAATGCCCTTGGTGAAAGGAAATGAATTTTCTCAATATCGTTAACAGAAAATAGGTTCTATACATTCATTAAGTTTCCCTCGAGTTTCCCTTACATTAAACTGGAAACCTAAGGAATATCGATGAAGGCTGAGATTTCCACAAAGGAAACTCAAAGATTCAATTTTACAATTTTCATCCAATCGGTTTTCCCAGCTTCAGTGCAATCGCATCAATATAAGATCCTATCAGCACTGAAAATTTCCCAACCAATTTTTCTGGAATAACGAAAAATCTAGATTTTCTGCGAAAAAATGATAATCTGGAAAATTTGAAAATAAACTGTTAATTTATATTAAAGTTAACTTAATGTGTATGTATTTCTTTTCAGGTTCACATACAAGGGGTGGCGTTTTTTCTGTTGTTCTATCCCCTAAAAAAACCATCACCCCTCATTTGAGTTTGGACAAGCACCACACGTTTCCAGCGGAACAACGAACCCAATCTACTTTGTTCGAAACGAAAGGGGTAGTTTTTATTGCGTCTACTGGCCACTAGAGGGCAGTTTCTATATGCCTATCAAACAACTCCCTTATTCGGTCAAAGTTGAAGGAAATCATAAAACTTTTATAACAACATTCCGATTCAACTAAAATGATTAAGTTTTAAAGTAATTGCTTCATTGTTTTTTTTTTAATTATAATAACGAATACCGTTAAATTAATCAATCAAAATTTATTGTTATTTGATCGAATTAAGGTATGGAAATAATTGTTGTAAAATCTAATTGTTTTGTTAATAAATCTGTGTAATTTATTATTTATTATTTAGTTTCATTTGAATAAATTGATAATTAATTTCTTAAATTATCGTTTATCAGTTTTTTTAGATTCTAGTTCTGCTTGCCGCTCGTTTTTCAACTTTTTAATGCCCGGAAAGCTCTGAAGTAGACACAAAAAGAGACAATTAAGACTTGATAAATGATTTTCTTGTCTTTAGATGGGCCAGTACAGTAGTCGGGAGGTCCACCAAACGCAGACAGAGAACATATTTTCTACTTTGAACAAGAACAGAATGATACAATTTGAAATGGCAAAATTCTAGGGAGATTGGAAGGATTCAACCCTTATTCAACCGAGCACGAGAAGATGAATTCAAAAAAGACGGAAAAAAAACGACGACGAAAGAAACAACATCAGTAAGGAGAGAAAGAGATAGAAAGTACAAAGAGAACACTCTATTCTACGTCCCTCTATAAAAGAAATAAAAAGGGGAAGAATAATTTTTGTCTCGTTTTATCTCCTTGCGCCAGCATTTTATAAAATCGCCTTTGCTCGCCGGAGCTATTAATGTTTCTCGATCTCGCTTCTACAACGCTGTTTCCGTTCTTTTTGCTGCGCTGCCGATACCACCACCGTCGCCACCACCACCATCACCACCACTACCACTGCCGCCAGCCAGCCAGAGGGTGGGTAGAGGCGGTGGTGGAACGAACGCTTTTTAATTTTCTCTTGGCCATCGAGGAGCATTCCATAAATTAACGTTACCGTCTTTCGGGCAAACAAAGCGAAATGAAAAGATGGGAATTGGACTGAATAAAAGATGGAAAATGGCGGGGATGTTGTTGCCCGAATGGGGTGGGTTGAAGAAAGGAAAGCAAGAAATAGACAATGCATACAGAACCGAAAATTTAAATGGAAAAATCCAGATGATATCTGTCATAAAGGGATTATGTTTTGAAGAGTGGAAGGGTGATTACAATTAGGGAAATGGGGGTGGAATACGAAGTGTGATAAGAGTGAAGCATAGATCAATTTTTTATAAAATAACAAAACATTCGATTGCTGTAAACTTTAATATTTAGAGTTTTAATAAGAAATTACCTCGAACGGTCAATCTGTTATCACTTTTGCAATTTTTATGACAATTGTATGGACCATTTCGGAATAACTCAAACAAATTATTAACAGTATGGTGTTATAATTATCTTATATTGTATCTCGCAATATTTAGGGAATCTTACCATAAAATCGCATTTTCCACATAAACAAATGTACGACAGAAGCCATAAAAACAAACAATCAAAAATTTCTTCAATAAAACAAGTTACGTAAAGAAAAAGTCTGCTTTTGGATACGATGAGTATAATATACACCCGTAACAGTTTTAATGATGTCAATATAATAATTTTTGGACATTCATTGACTAATTAATTTATTTACTTGTTTTCTTATTTTAAATTAATAATACTTTATACTTCGGATGATTATAGTAAAGCTATTATCATTACAGCTGTTTACGTGAAATGGGAACAACTCCGTCTAACTTCCGACGAAGTTTGTTCTGCTCATATAACATAATAACATTGCGTTACGAATACACTTTTACTATTTTCAAATTTTCTCAATAGTTTTATTTCTATATTATCTAAAATAGAGAGATTTTAAAACATTGTTTTACCATTTAGTAGTTTTATTTGCGTATATTCCACGTTATGAGCTACAACTTTAGAGTTTTGTATTTACTGCTGCGAAGTATTATATAAACTGTTTATCAGATAAGGGACAAAAAATTAAAAAGGTGTATCGTTATGTATCGGTTATGTTTTATTGCCAAACAGAAATATGACTTTTTGTAGATTCCTTTAGTTTGCAAGAACCGTATAACAGTTGCCAAACTATCATTTATTGAGATATTGAAGAAAAGTTCCGATTTAGAAGTGTACAGTTCCTCCTAGCGCGGGACTCGAGCTAAGCACCCTTCAAACTTACCCCTGAACCGGACCTGGAAGACTGCACTTTTGCTAAATTTGTATTAAATGTTTTTAAATCTTATGATTCTTTGATTGTTATGTGTTTCTAAAAGAACAACTCCTTCATCATATAAAGGAAATGTGTCATTTAGTGTATTGCAACTTTAAAATTCGAAATAAAAGTGTATTGTTTCCACTCGTAGGTCAAAAAAATTGATGTATAAATTAGTAATTCAATCGATTAAAATAGCATCATTTGACACAATATTGAAACTGAAGAATGTGCCCTACAAAGGGAAAAAGAGGAATTTATTTGCTAGTAATTAATAGCGAAATCTGTACGTAAAACAGGAGCAATAAGGAAACTCATGGACTACTCGTTAGCGGATAGTTCATTGTCCTAGATTGTTACCCTATAATGTTTGGTATACATGTATAGTATGTATACCTATATGTTATAGGTACATAGTTGAAATCATTTCCCTTTACCGACACATCTTTAATCAAATCTGAACTTACCTCATTGAACGTACGGAACAAAATAAAATAAAATAATTAGTTCAAAAATTCAGGAAAAAGGATGATAATACAATAAAAGTAATAATAATGATATAACATTTACATATTTATTAGAATTAATACAATAGGTACATTTACAAGTTTAATAGACTTCCTCAAACATAATCAGTAATAATAAGTTATGTAAGTAAAACTTTCACTTGCATATAGCCTATATTACCATTGGATTTATATATTTTGCGTTTCTTATATTCATCCACTTTCTGTCGTTGATTGTAACAAAAATCTAGAATATTTAATTATGAATTTCACCCTTATTTCAAATATCCCCAGTTGTTTCCTCCTCCGCGCCCTCGTCTACAATCATCATACTACGCTCGCATCTCATTTCAGTTTTTTTTCTTTTTTTCTTTTGCTTCAGATAGACTCTTTCCCAAGACCCCCCCTTTCTGAACAAAACATCTTCACAGAAGCGGAATAAAAGTGTGCCGAAGAGTAAATATTCATGCGGAATAACAAAAGCGAATTCTCCATTTTAAAATATTCCGTTTTAAATTTGTAGCAATAAAGACGGCCATTCCGTTTTAATTTTTCATTTTAATCCAGTTTCGGAACAGCATCTCTGCCATCATACCATCTACCCACCCACCTATCTCGTACTGTTGTTAGGTCGCTTTCCCCACCCACCCACCTTGTCCCGACCCTTATGGAGTTCACCATTGGCGTCTCGAAAAACAATCCACCAATTCTAGAAAGAGCCAAGAAAGAATAAAAGAATAAAAAGTAAACTAACTTGTGATCTGATCCGATATAGTCGAGTTGCGCCCCACAGCCAGATAGTCTTGAAAATATAGAATCGAACTGTGTCCCGACACTGCAGGATACTAAAAAAGGTAGGGACGAGTTGCGCCCCGAATAAAATAGTGGAGGGAGTCGCGAGTGAGCCGAAGAATCAGCACTGCAAGAATAGATTTCAGATTATACTACGTTTTTGCTTTCCACCTATTTAACTTTTTCCTATTATTTTTCGGTCACTAATCTCCCAGGGCCATAATGCGACCATATTCTTTCAATATGCCTACTGGTGGCTAAGAGGAAACTGACCACGGGGTGCAACTCGACTGTGCCTTCCGGATCACTAGAAAGGTGATTTTTACCTATATATTTAAATGACAAGGAGGCTATTTTGTATTAGCATCTAGTAATTTCAAGATCCTATAATGAGAATGGCTGAATTCTTAAAACTTCTCCTGTTTCTCTCGTTCCCTCTGTCTCGATAAGGCTGTCCAAATATCGTGTCGATGGTCTGTCATATTCATAACTCAATCGTCCACTTGTTTTAATTTAAGTTTTTAATGAAACGCCCCTGTGCATTTCTTTGGGGGTGCGAGAATTCCGTTAAAAAGTTTTAATAGGAGAACGGGGGGGCTATACTATGGTGATGGCGATGCCTTGGCGCAGTTTCGTTCTGTTCCTCTTTATTCGTTCGTTTCGTTCGCTTTTTCAACGAGTTGAATTTTAATTTTGTATATAATTGGAACTTGTTATTTTCTTTGAAGCAGAGAAAGCAGACAAAGACTGTCTTGAAAAAGTGACGAGAAAGGGAGAGAAAAGGGGTGGCCGGAATAAGGAAAAAAGGAATAATCATAATTGGACACTATACGAAAGAAGAAGATCTTACAATTAGTCTGCGATCAATAAGCTGGTCTTATTTTAATGAATTTTTCGCTTTTATTTTTCTTGATTTCTTTTTTCTTGTTCCAGACTTTCATCGTTTCAGAGAACGTTTTCACAAGTTTCCTCAAAAAGAAAAACGGAAATTAGTACAGAGAGTTAGGGCAAGACGAAAGTTTACATAGTTTGAAAACTATTGGACGATGAATAATTATAAAAACGATTTAATTTTAACTTTTGTTAGTGAAAAATTAATATCAATTATCTGCACAAATGTTAACTTCATTTAGCATATATTCAATTAAACTTATTAAGAATAAATTAAGGTGTATTTTATTCCAGACGCCTGTCTCGCAGAAAGTCCCGGCTTATGGATTTTACACACGTAAAGTTTACCGTCTTAAAACGTACGTTAACAATAGGGAGATTTTGTCACACTTACGATAAACGTTAATTATTGTTGACAGAGAAAAGAGGCAATTTGCGCAAATAACCTTATTTAGTGTTATGCGCATTCGTCCATCTCCTTCTGTCAGACAATTATCACAATCTAACGTGTTTACCGTAAGTCTGACACATGTGTAAACCTTGATCTGTAGGTATGTGGAAAATTATTTATAACGTAAACACGCACACACACACAAAAGAAAGCAACAAAACAAAGTAATTGTCTGTTGTACTTTTCTCTTACGTCAAACTTAGTTTTTTTCTTACATTCTTTCGAATTATTAGGATAATTTTCTGGTGAATAAACAATATCAATAATTGATAATAATAATTAGTGAGAAATAAGGTAATAATAACAAACAAGGCATTTTGAAAAAAATACAATTAATGTCGTATATGACATTAATTATTTAATAGTTAAATTACAGCACATGCAATGAAGTAATTATTAACCATTTACGGGCAACAACATTAGTAATATTTGAAAATACAGTAGAACTCGATTGTAACGTCACTC
>JAZBHA010000085.1:60935-71480 GCA_037464855.1 Iselma pallidipennis | reverse complement strand
GGACATACATACATACATACATACATACAAACATACGGGTCGAACAGAGAACCTCCTTTTTTGAAGTCGGTTAAAAAAAGTTTAAAACTGTACTCACTGTCGAACTAATCAGCCCGAATTCCCGAGACATTTCCGCTATTTTTCAAGCCCATTTTTCTAACAAGATTTAGCGTTACCGTTCACCTTAGCGTATTCACCACGGAATGACTCTAATAAGGGTATCGAGTGCAGAAGAGTTTTAAATCCGTCTTAGACAGGTTCTACTGTATTTAATATCGACTGTATTTCTGTCATTATGATTATTATCATTACTAATATTATTAGAAATGTTTACTTATACATTTTAAGTACTTTTTTTCTGTTGTTTGTTACTCCTATGTTCAATATACGTAATAATTTCGAACAGCTAATGCAGGGCCGGCTCGAGACACTATCCTTACCAATAGTTTTAACAAGAAAACTACACGCACTACATATTTCAAAAATCGGCTTGTATAGGGGCGCCGCTATACCCAGAGCCGGCCCTGGACTAATGGCAGTCTATCTTTTACTGTAAAAATCGATCTAAATACGGTTTGTGATATCAAAATATGTACGCATAAAATGAGAGAAGCTTAATTAGCTACAAATAAAACACGAATCAACTATACCAATTGTTTTTAATTAACAATAACAATTTTCGGAGTATCTATCCTCTGTATTCTTACCCATTTAATTCTAGTATTATTTCGGAAAGTGTCCCGTTGCCGCAAATTGAGCTAATAGCCCGTTTAAGAGGTAATCTAGTAGGTTATGTTTTTCATGCAAACAGTAAAGTTTGTCCTCAAACAAACTTTCCCTAGTTGCACTTGAACTTGGTTTGGGTGTACAGTTGTTGAGCGGTTAAATTATACATATACCGATATATATGTATATATAGTTCAACCCTCTCTGTTCTTTCAAAAATTAAGCCAACAACAACCACCCTTCCACTTTCTATTTCTTTGGAAATTTAAAAACTGTTTCATAACAAGAAACATCAAAGAATCAACCCTCTTTTACGATTTATTTAAATTTGTTCAAAATTGTATATAAATTGACACAATTGGAAAATCTACGTCTGTTTAATTAGTATTTATATTGAACTTGTAACAAATTCTAGTTTCCAGTTGAAAACTCAAGAATAATTAGCATATTATAGACGGAAAAGAAAAAAAATCGATATGTCAGCCATCACCCTAAATCATTAGACATCCCCTTAGAAACATCATCGAATCAAACATTTTTTTCTCTCTATACAATTCACCCTCAAAACTCCGCCTTCTACATCGATAAATCTACTACCTGTACCTATTATCGCGGAACGGCGGGACGAAGGGTGCGTCGTCGATTAATGGAAAACAGAGCGAAAGATTTTTAATTAAAAAGTTGTATGAAAGAAGAAGTAGAAGAAAATTCGAACCATACCTACCACCCCCACAACCCTCCCACCCCATGCCTCGCTATTCCCTTTTTATATACTCTTCCCAACCCCCATTGGTACTCTACTATTACAGGAAACCCCTCGATTTAATCGCCGTAGCCTCGGGTTTTAAAATTAATGTAATGTCGTTCACAACGGTGCACATTTTTCTCCAGTCACTTTTCCAAAACTTTTAATTAGGAAAACTCAATCTAGAAACACTTGAAGTTCGACGATCGGAGCAGGCGAACGGGTGCGGATTGTGTGACAACAACAATCGGCAAGGGATGAGTTTTAGGGGAACGGGGTGAACGATGCGAGTTGGAAGAAAGAAAAAAAACGCGACATGATTACCGTACAATCTAATCTTATTTGATGAATTTCCTTATAAATGTTAACATTATCCAGACAACAACAACAACAAAACTGGAAAAATAATGAAATAGATAAAAACTGGTTGTCGACATTAAACTTTTACGAGTGTTGCGACAGTGTTGGTGGTGGTGGTGATGGTGCAGGGTGGAACAAAAACAAAAGAAAAGTGACACTTGGACAAAAGGTAGTTAAGGCTGTGTTTTGTTTGGGCTGGAACAAAAGACGGACGCCTCTTTTGCAAAGAAATAAATGAATGCCGGGATAAGGAGCGCGTTAAAAAGATATCACAAAAACACTATTTACATTCCCTCTTTTGTCTTCACGAATAAAGTCCCAGGGTGGAATACATTATTGATACTGGCATTCGGAGACGGCAAAATAAAGTAGAGTACTTTTATCTTACGAGTCAGGATGTTGCTGGATGGTTATATAAGGATATGACCAAAAAAGGAAAAACAAAAGGGTGCAGAGAGATATTTCAGCAGAGAACACGTGGCCCGTTCAGGTTTAATTCAGAACTAGTTACAATTAATGATTTCTGTAGTAGATAAATTTGTGAAATTGGCTATTGGCCCAATTACTTGCTTTACAACGTGAATATAAGTAGGCTGACTTAAGTCTAATTATAAAACGAGATATGGGGTGGATAATAAAAATCACAATAATTATACAAAAACAAGAACCGTAACGTTTCTCTTGCAATATCTTCGAGTTGACTATTAAATAATTCTCCTCGTAAATCTTTATAAATGATAACACCGATAGTGATTATGATTATGATGATGATGATGGTGATGATGGTAGCCGAAAGCCACCACAACTCCCGCCTTTCAAACGACGACTTGTTTATCCTTCCATTTTACACAAAACTGGGTCTTTGGAATAACAAATTATTTTAATGTCTAGCTACAAATTGCACTCAACATTGCATTATTCCTCTTGAATAGCTATCCATTAGTCTTAGGAATAGATATGGAAGAAGAAGAACAACAACAAGGGTAGAAAAATTCCTGCTGCTACAATTCACCATTATAATATAGACTATGATCAACTCCCTCTTTAGCCAGCATCACCACCGTCACCCTGTCAGTGTTCAAATCTATTCTAGCTTACTGTGCTTGCACCAAAAAAAGCCGTATTTCTCAGTTTAAAACGAGGGCGAATAAATGGGAAAATAGCTAATTTACATTCCCCTGTCCTTGCCCGGTGTCTTTTCAAAATCTACTATCCCACTTCGATCCGTCTAACTACCCCTTTCTTATAAGAAGCTTTTCAGAATGAAATATTTTGTACATTCATTTATCATTTTCGTCGCGAATTCTAATTGATCTAGAAAAACAAAAAATTAACCTAATAGTTCTCAAAAATTATTACTATCTATTTCTTTTTTTTTGGGGGGGGATGAGGGGGATTTAAGTATTGAGAAATTTTATCTCTTTCTACTCGTATTTTATTTATGCGAGAAACTAACGAGATGACAACGAAGACAAAAAGGCAAAAAGACGAAGCGGAAACTGAGGTTGTGGAAGGCTAGGTTGAAACTAGGGGTGTAAAGGGGGATTGGATGGAATAAGAAAAGATAAAAGAGATTGGATTATGTACTTTAATTCGTAGATTGGGGTAAGGACCCCTTGTACGAGTTTTCCTGATTTCTTTCATACTGACAAAGTTAAGACAGAAGACGTGAAATGTTTATAAATTTACAATAGTCCAATAATGTTCAAAACTCCCCCCACAAATAACTAAATCTCCAGAATCACCCTTAATTGTCCATAATTTTTTTTTGACTTTTTTTAATGCAGATTAGCCACTTCATTTATTAAGTTAGAGTCCTGTTCAATGATTTATTACTATTCGAGTCGATTTGAATCGAATCGCCTGGAAATTTCTATCTGAAAAGTATAAAAGCAAAAAGGGTGGAATTAATCTCCGACAAGTCGACCGGGCCGAACTTTTTCACCGTAACTGTACACTGTTCTTCTTCTTCTTCTTGCGTCGCTGCCACCACCGCCGCGGCCGCCACCAACGTCGATGCAAAATAAGAAAAGCTTTTTAATATTCCCTCTCGATTTCCAGGGCGAAAATCAATAAAAACAAGGATCTCATTAATTTTTTGCCCGCCAGCAGCCAGGGTGCCGGTATAAGATTTTTATAACGACACAGGGGTCGAAACCTGGAGGGATCTCTAGTTATCTCTCTCTCTCTCGCTCTCTCTACATACCTATATAGGTATAGATATAGATATAATATAGGTATGGGCCGTAAATGATGAACTGCTTAAGAAACGAAAAAGGGATTTGCTGAAGGTGGGAGATGGAAACATCAAGGGGACATGAAGTTTTCGATTAGCGTTTTAATTCCAAGTTCAACGACAATCTTCAAGAGTTTAGTTTTTTCCTTTGCTTTACGTTCGAATCCCAAAGGAAATCTAGAATGTTATCAATCTTTGTTTAGAAACAACCCTTTATTTACTGGTAATGGTTTTACCGATTATTATTATTATTATTATTACTACAAATCTTATCAATTTTTATAAATCGATTACCGATTGAATTATTTATTTATTTATGTGCCGGGACGGACCAAAAGTGCTTCATTTATTTTCGTCAAGGTTCATTTGTTAAGGAATTTGTTGAATTATTGACGCGCTCCGTATAAAGTTACCGAAAAATTGATACTTTACGTTAAAACAAGTAAGAATCAAGGGACTTGATGGAGAGAAATATATATAACAGGCAACAAAAACCCACCGCTTTCCTCTATTGCGCGATTATGGTTGAAAATCGAAAACCTGACATGCCCCCGCATCTCCGTCAACCCTTCAGTTGGTCGGTCACCTTCCTTGATAAGACCAACAAAATATATATCTCCAAAGTACGAACGAGATATTTTATTCACCCTTCTTTTAACTCAATTTTTGTCCCTCGTTTTCGATAAGTCGCCCTCATCGTCGTTCCTACCCCCACCGTCCCCCCTCCCACTCAATCAGCCTGATATAGAATTTTTTCGCCCTATCCTTTTTCGGTCTTACCACCACCACTACCGCCAGCGCTACGGCTACCATCATCTAAAGTCCGAGTCGTCCCCTCTTGAATCGTACAACACGGCGGCGGCGACCACCCTCTCTTATTTCAAAGCTCCATCATCCCTCTACCCCGTCTATGTCAAGCTTTCTTTCTGGCAACAGGCAACGACTTTTTCCTCGCTTATTATTATTCTTCTTATTATTAGTTAGTAAGGGGACTGTCAGAATCAGGGGGTGGCTTTTGAAAAATGACGAATATTTAAGAATACGACAGAGGAAATTAAACTGTGATTTTTCAAAAGCAAGCTTACGATTTATGCTGTATAATTCAACTTAAAAGGGTTGTCTTTAAAGTGACGATAGTAGACGGTGGATGAACAGATAATACTCTATTCTATAACTAGGATAACGAAAAGGAAATTGTATAGACGTAGATGCAATGCTTTTTTGCCTTATACTACATACGTATTTTCGTATATCTATATGTTAGGGTAATTGGTCTTTAGAAACTGTTTTATCACTGCGGTTGGCCAGAATTTAATTATTCTCCAACTGGGCAATGTGGTCATTGTATCCTGTGATTTTTCAGATCACCCGTAGTCTTTCACCAGGAATTAACATAACAAAGAAAAGGTGCCGGAGGACACAAATTTTTTGTCAAACAATAGCCAGTTTGACCGTTAATAGGCCTTAGAAAAGGGCTAAGTAACAAACAGATGTTGAACTGTAGACGAAGAGTAACGTTTTATAATAATATCAATTACACTCACATGAAATACTTGCGATACAAAGAAAGATGTATTCTAGAAAAATAACGAGTTTAAAAAAAAATGGTATTCAGTACTTATCGAGCAAATCAGTAAATCAATAATGCGTAAGGAAAAAGGCAACAATAAAGTATTCGCGCACCGATGCAGCTTCCTTTACAAACGCTCTGTTTAGGTATTAATTTCTATATAAAGACCCTGTTCTTGATTTAACTGTAAATTTTTTACATAGAATTTAGAACTAAAAAAAAACCTAAATTAAGCAATCGCAACTAAAAACTACTTAACTTGTAATTTCACCGTGCTGTTATTTTGGTGCGTGTCTAGTTTTTTTTTACAAATCTACAAAATTACTCCTGTACTCCTTTAAAGTTTTACAGTTTATTATGTTTGTGCTTAATTTTGGTAAACGATTCTCACAAAGTTGATCGACAGATTAACCACAGATTGATAAAAGCGATTTCCAATGTCGTGCGCCCAAATGGCATGCAACATATCGTTCTAATGTTTTATGAATTATTTCTTTCAAATTAAATCGAAAATAAAGTTTTCTTCTTACAATAGCTTTATTATAATTTGTATTTCACGGAAACCGGTTTCGGGTACTGTGCTCATTCTCCGTCAATATTAAATATGTAAATTATTTTTTTTTTTATTAGAGTGGTTCAAAATATAAACCGGACTTTCATTACTACATGCGTATATTTTCATGCAGGGTGAAATAACTTCATAAGCTATAACCTTCTGAAATTTTGAGTAGACTTATAGTGATCAATTAGCTAAAGATATCCCCTACAAAACACAAGCTCATGACTAGGCAGAATCGTTTAAAAGATGGAAAGCAGAATTTGGAAGTGAGACTTCTAATCAAAAGTCTCGTATTGCAACTGCTACAATTGAAACCCTGAAAAAACCACACCGACAGGTCCTGAAACAGCCACCATATGTATAGTCTAAATTTATCAATGAGCAGTTTTCACTTGTTTCGATTTAACATTGCAAGCACTTGAAGCTCCCTCATACTAATTTCGATAACTATAGTATACTACCAACATACATTTTGCAATCTAACTACCATTCAAAACCATTGCCAATACTCCCTTATATCTGCCCATGAAGTAATTTTATCCTGCACGAAGATTTACGCGCGTCGCAATGGAACTTCGGTTTATATTTGGACCACTCGAGTATTTTCTACTTGCATTTGAGGTGCATCTTTCTGGAAATGAGGCTACCAGTGTTCAGAAAAATAAAATAAAATTATAGAAAACAAACAATTTCTCATTTAATATATTCGAGGTGGACGGTATGAAAATGATTAAATACGTCAGAAACTGGTTAATCAATTAACAAGGCAAACCAGTCTCGATTATCCGATATAAACACGATCGAGGGGTAGTCGGATAATCCAAAAGGTCGGATAATACGGAAAACGACTAGATTCAAGCTTAATTTCTATACTAAATTGAGCAGAAGTCACGTACAAATCGGAAATTCTGTAAAAAAATACGGATAATAACTAGCACACGAATAAGCAGTCGTTTAACAGTTAGCATGCCGGATAATTGATACATTCTGTTAATCAAAAAGGTGGCTAGACCGACAATTGAGCAAATCGATTTATTTCCATGAATGAATTTGGGAAAATCGATTTTCCATGAATGAATTTGGGAAAATCGATCCTTTGGGATTTTTTCTAAAAACTTCCTCGCATTCGTTTTTGTGACACACAGATACCTACAACTTACGTCAATAAAATAATAAGTTGGCACGTGTTTAGCATTAAATAGTTTCATTTGTGAGAAGTAATTGAATAAATAAAATAAAAAAAAAAAACGGGGGAAATGGCCGACCGTCGCCGGCTTCAACATAAATACTATTTATCTTGAAAGTTTATGAATCAGAACTTGGTATATCAGCATCCCCTATCATTTCACCACCAAATATCCCACTAAAGATCATCTTTAAAGATTTCAGAAAACCACAACTACACCACAAAAACCTAAACATATAGATAGATTAATATGTTAAACAAGGATACAGTTAGTGTTGGTGTGACAGAATAGAGCGCGCGGTGTGGTAATTTTTAATGAACGCCTTGTGTATTCAAGTTGAAACAATTTTGAAAAACGACTTTCTTTGTGTTTTGCAACCATTAACGACTAATTGCGACGTTTTAATTTTAAAGTGGCACCCCCCTACTTCTACTACTACTTCTTCTTCTTCTTCTTCTTAAACGACGAACCAAGAGATAAAACTTTCGACAATCTTTTGAATGGCCGCGTAATTTATTATCACCCACCTATCCCTCTGCCCAACCCTGACTAAAAAGACAACCATACCCACCCTTTTAATAGTGCTAAATGACTTAAGGAGAAATTCCCACCTCTTCATGGGGGGAATGAAAATCTGCATCTGAATTTTATCATTAGTATTTGTAATTTTTCATCTTTTAGAAATTGTACAGCGTATACTTTGTAAGAATGAAATATAAATATCACAAGCATCAAAGCGAAATGCCCCGGCTTTGAAATCATTCTTTATGAAGAAAATAAGAGAACTGGAAACCTGGAAAGAGCATTTTCCTAAAATTTCTCTTAAAATACACACACTCATACACATACAACAGTCTTAAATTCCACAAAAAATTTCAAATACGAAAAAAAAAAATTGAATCTCTTCTAAAGTTGATTCGTATTCAAAATGGCCGACAGAGAATTTTTTACGGCAATCAAATCTTAGTCGATGAAATTCACCCCCGTATCACCCACCACCACTACCACTACGCGCCATCATCACAGTCCACCCTCTTTTATTCTTTCACCCTACTTTTCTCACTCGAGACAAACTCATCTAAACGCTTCCAACAAAGACCAACACATACACTGTTAATTTTAGTTGAAACGAGATGGAAATACTTCGATTTTAATGTCCGATTGTTATGTAGAAGCGGTGGTGGCGGCGGCAACGGCAGCAGCAGGGTTGAAGTTTTTCCTGTTTTTCCTTCTTCTGGCAAACGGCAGGGTGGCGGGGAGAGGAGGACCCTCAATAATCTTCTTTTATTGATTTCTTTTCTAGACGATGATGATGATGGTAATGATAACACACAGTTTTAAATGATTTTCACTCATTTATTGCACACTAACGTTATCGTATGTTGTACCTGGGTGAATGATCGCTGACGAAATATTGAATACAGGTCAGTTTTAGAGGTAGGTTAAGACTGGTCAGGCCAGTATGTAAATTAATGTAGGAAAGGTCATTTAACAATATGAAAGGACCACAGCTGTCCGTTTCCTGGTGGTGGTAGTAGTGGTAACAGTAGTAATATAGCAGCGTCCTGGCTGTTGAAGGGTTGAAAACAATTTGTTGAACTTTGGACGGCAACTTTTTGTCCAGTTCCCGTTTCCGTGTCTTTTGTTGTTTCTTTCAAGCATTTGTATTGCTTTTTGCGAGCTTTTTCTTAATTCTAAAGCAGCGGTCCTTAAACTTTATGAATTAGCGGACCCATATGGTGGTGGATTTTCTTGGACCCCTAACCCTAAAATTTATACTTCTGGTTAAATATTAAATCAAATTTTTGTTCAAAATATCACTTACTGACCTCTGAGCATTAACTCACGGACCACCAGTGGTCTCCGCACCACCTTTTAAGAACCACTGGAAGCTATACTACTCAGATTATGAGAAGCATCTTACGTTAACTTTTTTAAAAGTTAATTGATAGAAAGTTGTGTGACTGAAAATTAAAATGGGACCTTATGGATTCAAATATACCTAAAATAGATAGAACTCGGAGAAAAAATGAGTTCTCTGGAACCTTGAACACAAGTTTTAGTCCGGATTAACCGACATGTGGTTTAATGTAGTCTGAATGAAAGATATTTTACTGTATTTCTCAACAAATAAGCTAACTGTTTAACATACTTCGTAATAACAAGTTTGTTGGTCTTGTTTGTTGTTCGTTGTAATTGTCGATCGTGTTACTGCTGGATAAACATCTGCTACATATCTCAACATTAACCACCTTGATCATGATGAAAACCGTTAAACAGAATTGACCACCCCTTAGGCCCTATCCTATTCTTTTCTCTATCATTATTGACCGGATCCAAAAAATTTAAACCCTTCATCAAACAACAACTTTAAACCTTATGTTAAATAGTGAAAAGGTCATTTTTTCATTACCTACATTCGAAACGTTTTTTCCCATACTGGTCAGGCCAGTATGCAAATTAAGGGTCAATATTTTTAAAAAATCTTTTCGCATCAACCCTTATACATCTACGAAACACATTTCGTCTATAAAACCGGTTTTCTTTTCAAATAGATTTTTATATTTAGGGGTCATCATTTACACGGCCACCGTAGTTTATAATGTTTTCTTTGCATGACCGTCAAGGGTCTGTGTAATTGTCATGGAAAAAGGGGTGAAGGCCAGGTAGGTAATTCTCTGACGGACAATACGTACATACTGGACGATCAAATTCTAAAACGAATTTTCGTCTATTTAAACTTGTGCCAAACTAGAATTAAAATTAGTTTAATTAGAAAATTGTAGCAAACTGTAACTAATCAGTTAGAGTGGTAGTGGCGGTGGTGGCAGTTTAGTGACGGTTCGACACATGACTCGTGATTAATACACCCTCCACTGGGCGCCACTTGCCAGGTTTCACCCCTGAAAAACTTTAAATTTTACGAAATTTCCAGAAAAACCAAAAATCTTCCAACCAAAGTAACAACCATCAAATTAATTGTAATACAAACGAATATTGTAGTGGTATGTTGGAAAATGTGGCATTTCGAATATGTGTAGGGGTGGAGTTTAGTTTATTTATCTACCGAACGGCGCCACAAACAGGGTGAAATCCAGATATACACAGAAATCTTCGAAATTTCTCAATTAAAACTCAAAACCCTTTAAAAAAAAATTATGG
>JAZBHA010000085.1:18591-52877 GCA_037464855.1 Iselma pallidipennis | reverse complement strand
GGAAAAATATGATAAAGGAATTGAAAAAATAGCAGGAGAAAGGATTTACTTACGGTACTCTTTTTGTGTGGAGAGGAAGAGGAAATTTGAGGCACTACACTAAATTTTTTAAAGAAAATTAAAAACACTCGATTCACAATAACGCAAAATTACAACAAAAAAAATACTGTACGTATACATGACGTCCCAGTGAACGTAACTAAAAATATGATTGGATACTTTTGGATGGGACATGTGCTATATATCTATATTAATAATAATAATAATAATCATAAAATTGGTACTCACCGATTCTTCCTTGATGTTTTATGCGGTGAATTACTACGAGATCTGGAATAACTTCTACGTTTATGATTCTTCTTATGATTACGTGGTGATCTAGATCTGGAACGATTCTTTTTGGAACGTTTATGACTATGTTTACTAATTGGTGAATGACTGGCTGAACGTGATCTGGACCGTTTCTCAGTTACAGGTGGTGCTATATGGCTGCCCGAACGGCTATTTTATAGAAAATAATAATATCAATAACAATAATAATGATTAGAAAGAGTTATTGTTTACCTGATGAAACCGCCCCATGCATTGTGTGCACCGGCAGTTTTTTGTGGATTCGGACTTGATGTATCATTATTATTATTTAAACTATTATTACTTGGTGTATTATTACCGGAATTATTATTTCTAGCTTTAACACGTGCATCATGATATTGTTTACATAATTCATCGACTTTTTTCTCTAATAATTCAATATTTGGTTTTGGACGTGCATATAATTTTAATATTTGTATAGATATATCACGTATTTCATGTTCTTCAGCACCAAATATTATATACCATGATGGATTCTTTGGTAATGGTAATTTTAATTTACGTGCTGTTAAATAGATACATGCACATGCTACTGTTTCTGGTTGATAACGTACAAATACATCGGTACGTAATGAATCATTCATATAATTCCATGAGAATTGTACTAAATCTTTATGTTTTTCAAAATCAAATCCTAAAGCTTGTAAATACATCACAATAATCTAAAAATAAATAAATAAATATAAATAAAATTAAACAATAATAAGGTAATTTTTAGTTAATGACCTAAGACCAAGATATACGATAAGTTTTAATAATGATTTAGCACTAAATCGTCATTTACACAGCCGTATGTCTTGCTCTTAAGTCAACTCATGGGATAATACATACTTTATGTGGATGTTTGATATGAACACAAAACCCCAATTCCTTCAATACTCTCCTTTCAGCTTTTATCACCAAATTTTTCAATTGGATATAATTCATGTCGAGTATCACTGGTTGTATTTTTCTGCACAAATTCAATAGAAAAAAATAAAGAAAAATAAAATATTGCAATATTATAATCTTAACAAGTCTGAGTCTTGTTGATTAAAAACTAAGAAGGAGATTGAACCAAAATTATTTATAATAATTGTGGAAAAAAATAATGATAAAATCGTGAAAAATGCAATTCGGAGTTATAAAAAATAAACAAACAAAAAATTGACTAATTATTGAAGAACAAACAAAGATTTCTAAATATTTTCTTGAACTAGAATTTAAAAAAAAAAAAAATGGTGATCAAGTTTAATTTGTCTATTTTACTCCAAATTACATTTCTTTTCTGCTTTTTTGTATGAACTTCTATAATAACTAAATAACGAAAAATTGAAGCACAATGTCGGCTAGATTAAACAAGATCCACCATTTTCCACTTATATATTTTTACCTTTTCGTTGTTGATTGATTAATTAATTAATATATTTATTATGATGTGTAACTTTTCACTTAACTTTTACTTAATAACAATAATTAATTGTTCAAAAAATAATTCTACAGAAGACAAACGTCGTAGATTTACCTACAAAGAAAAATATAAAAACCTCACAAATTAGTAAATAAATTGCAAAAAATATATAAAAAATTTAACTAGTAACACCCATTTCCATATCCATTTTACCATAAATTCGTTGTTGTTGTTGTCTTTCGTTCACAAAACATTTTTAATTCTTGTTTCATTTCAATTTCTCTTCACTTTTCGAAGATTATTTTTGTTTTCATTTTAATCAACAAGAAATCTACCAAAAATATTGAAGGAAGTGGTTGGGGCAATGCATGGTTCAAAGTCTTCCAAAAATAAAATTAAAAACGAACCCCATGTCTATTTTATTACGTGCGTAATTTTAGCAAAATTTCAAAATATAAATATTATTCCACCCAATCCCACCTTAGATTTTACTGATAATGGAATTTTGAGTACAAATATTGCTACAGTTTCAAAATAATGTCTTTATTTAGATTGAATTTTTATCTGAATCGTTATTTTTACAATTAGAAGCAATGATTCAAAGACATAACGGTAACGGTAATTCGTTTCTGATTCGATACACAGGATGGTTGCTATTTAATTGAGATCGACACTGTTTGATGTTACAACCGACACCGTTATATGTGTAGTGCATTGTATTTTTGGGGTAATCCTTACCATTACTAGGTTTGCTTGTATTTTTTATGCTTTACGCACAGTTCAACTAGTGAAGTGCAAAAAGTGTAGGCAAAAGAAGGAGCCTGTTATCTCGATATTTCCCAAAAACACCAAGCTTTACAACGTTACAGTGATTTATTTTTATTATAAATTTAATTGAATAGCGTTAATTTGATGTCATTTAGCAAATGTAAATCATAACGCTATAGGAAAGCTATTCTCCGGTAAAAACAATTTAAAACTTTACAACACCAACCAGACAACTAACAGCAGTTAGAAACTAGAAGAGTTAGTGCGTTTTTAGATACACCGGCGCCGAATGCAATGTAATCAAATGGAGACTTTCAAACGTACGCCGGCCCGGTCCAGCTAGTGATGAATGTTTTCACACACACACACTGACATTGCCGTCGCCGGCTAGAGGTTTGTGGGACATATTTTTCCTTATTGTTAGTCACAGCGAAAATCAAAATGATCAATGGCGACGGCAATGTTAGTGTGTGTGTGTGTGAAAAGTATATGGTCTTGCCGTCGCCGGCATAAAACCGGTGTGTGTGTAAACGCACTTAAGGTTGCCTATGCATTAATGCGTTGTAGGGGTTGTTATCACCATAGCCGAGATAAAGCAGACGCCCTGTCAACTATAAAGAGTCGCTGTTTTGACAATGTTTTATCTAACTAGAGCTCTACCATATAATCGGTGAGTTTCTATATGATGTCATTGTTAACTGTTAACATTACCGACACCAATTGGGATAGTTTATCAGGCTTTGAGAGCGTATTCCCATCACGGTTACCTTCCGAGCCATTTTAAGTTGAGGACGATGATGTCATACAGAAACTCACCATATATATAACAATAATAATATTTCTAATTTCGTTGATTTAAACATGCATAATCTGCAATGTAAAAAAAGAAATAGCATATCAAAATAACCTAAATAGTAAGTCTTTCTGCAGTACATAAGCTAAGGTGAACGGCAACCAGCAAAAAAGGAAGGTCTCCTTTTTTTTGTAGCAAGAGATCTTATTGTATGTACTACTGAAAGATTCTAATGCTTCATTTAACTTACCCAAAGTTGTCTAGCAAGTGTTGTTTTACTTTTATCAATTATTATTAATGCTTACTTATAACACATGGTTCATTAGATGTCTTAAAGAATCCACATTCAAATGAACTACTTTTTACAAACAACATTAATCGATACCACTAATTGTAAGTTCATTTAGATCATTTTCATTGTCACCTAATGTCCAAAAAGACTCTTTCGACAGTTAAACGGTATTCTGTCAGCAAGTCCTCATCAGCATAATAACGAGAACTGCATACGGAATGCTAAAAATCTTTGTGGACGTTCAATACCGTCTTTGGTCTGAATCCGATCGGGTACCGTACCGAGCTAAGATATTGCCCTCAACGTAAAATAAAGGATATCGGTTCAATATATTACGCAAAATAATAATGATAATTATCATCCTTAGATAGATAAAAAGGGGGCTATGGGGAGTAATATTTATATTATATTTTGATTTTTATTTAAAAATACCCCAATCAAAAGTAAACGATAAACTATGGCAATAAATCGATATAACCGCATAGAAATAGTACAAAAAAATAATATATATATAGGTATTTAAAAGTACCATACCATTTAGATTCATTATTTAAAAAATATATACACATGGTACCATGAATTAACAATCTAAATGGTATGGGACCAGTTTCATAATCACATTTATTGCCACTTTAACTTTGTAAAGTCACAGTCTAACTCCACCCAAATATTCATATACACTGGACTGGACAATTATAATGTGACTTTATAAGTTACAGTTGCCCTAAAATTCATCATGAAACCGGTTCATGGAGAATGATGTTTCCTTAAATAGTTACCTGTATTTGGAAATCCTTTGGTAATTTTTAGATGGAAATAGCTTTTCGAACTCATGCATTGCCACCACATCCCATTTTCATTCCAATCATGGCCGTCCATGATTATCATTTTAATTATTTCATTTAATTTGATATTTTCTATACATACGTATCAATAATTTTTGTATAAAAATACGGAGATGATACCTTCACAACACACTATTTATTTGGTGTTTAGTTTTGATTTTTAAATTTTAAAAAATAATTTTAGATTTTAAATTTTAAACGAATGAATCCCACTCAGTGCCATTTTTGTAGATGATATTTGGGGGGACACACACACAGAGGCCCTAATTTTTGGGAGCCATTTGTAGCCTCTGTAAATTAACAACATAATTTGAGTATCCACTAAATTCTCAATACAATAATAGTGACAGCAGCAATCGTGTTTTTTTTCAAATATAATTCTTATACATTCAAAAATACAGAGAATTCCACCAAATTTATGTACAGAATGTCTCACAGAAAACCTGTCTCTGTCTGTTCCTATTCCAATCTACATTTTTGTGTTGATAGTCGAGCACTTTCCGGTGAGACACCCTATACCTATAATAATAATAATTGAACAATTTCAATGGAATACTCTGTAGATTATAATAAATTAGAAACAAAACATTTTAGAGAAGAATGCTACACGGTTTATTCATTTCCTGTTACAACTGAAAAGGAGCATTATTCTCTAAAATATTCGAATTAAAAGAACAAATAGATAAAAATCTACTATGATGTAATTAATAGTTACCTTCAATTTTTTTTTTTTTGGTAAATTTCTGTAATTTTACGAAATTGCAAAATAGACACTTTTGCAATTTCGTTTAAATAACAAAAATTTTAAACAATAATAATAATAATTAAGCCTGAAACTGACTACAAAAGTAGTACAGTTTCAGAGTAATCCCTGCGAGTTATTACCTTTAATATAACCTAGAATTTTTTTGGCGGTTTCTTTATTATTGATAAACTAGCCAACAGTATGCCTCAATTTGTTATTTTGTCAAAAACAAATAATAATAATAATAATTTTGGAAATGATTGTCAATTGTTTGTGTTATTCAATGATTGATTTGATTTGTTTTAAACGTGGAGTCAAGGCCTGCTTGATTAGAAGGCTCACTTATGATGATGTCTTTCTATATCAAAGCAGGCCGGCCTTGCTTAAAACAAATCAAAATCAAGATGTCTATACAAAAAACAAAATGGTATCGTGATAATTTTGGAAATGATTGTCAATTGTTTGTGTTATTCAATCACTGATTGGTTTAAACTTGGAATCAAGGCCTGCTTGATTGAAAGACCCATTCATGATGATGTCTTTCTATATCAAAGCAGGCCTTGCTTAAAACAAATCAAAATCAAAATGTCTATACAAAAAACAAAATGGTATCGTGATACTTACTTTCCAGAGTTGACTTGACGGATATGTGTAAAGACATTAATGACGTCCCGTACCCTTCTAGGGGCCTCTTCGATTTTTGATGCCAAACAAACACATGCCATCGCTGTATGATCAACAGGATGACGTACTAAACTCTTTGAATAATAAAAACGTTGCAATAAAACTTGTCCTGTAGCCATGGCTACCTGGAAAAATATCGGCCCAAATACGAATTATTTACTAATCAATTAATCAGACACAGAGAGCTAGGAACCCCCGATTCTGCGCCCACAGCCAGTTTTCAGCTGGGACACATGGGGGGCGCAGAATCGGAGGTTGACTGTATATATGTATAGAGATAGAGAGGTTATTAACCACTTAATAAGATATAGGATAAATGTTAAATTTAAAGTTTACCTGTGGCAATCTTAATAAAATCCCTGCTGTTTGTATTAATTCACATCC
Source organism: Iselma pallidipennis (assembly GCA_037464855.1). Classification (NCBI taxonomy): domain Eukaryota; kingdom Metazoa; phylum Arthropoda; class Insecta; order Coleoptera; family Meloidae; genus Iselma; species Iselma pallidipennis. Next base: position 46,604 of record JAZBHA010000085.1, on the reverse strand, counting down.
ATATATACGTAAATCAGTTTCTGTTTCCATATCTAAACCATCATTTTGGGATGGTGTTGGTGATAATTTCTCTTCGGGTAATAATTGATTTTTTAATGTTATTAAAACTTTACCATATGGTTTAATAATTGGTTTTCCTATATTTGTTGATGGTTGGTCAATTTTCGTTGAACCCATTATTGTGTTTTTAATGTTTATAAAGTGGATTTTTCAATATTTTTTCTGATTTTATTCAACAAAAACGTACGAACAACGCACACACAGGAAATAAAATGGCGAGCAGCGGGAATGGAAGCATGACGCATGCGCTTGACAGTTACCAATGTGGTTACTTATAGTTACACTAATTGTAGCTGAAGCTAAAAAAAATATTTCCACATTTATTAGAATAAAGTTCAATAAAATTGGTTTAGTTACAAGATATACAAATATAGGACACAAATCTGTACAATTAGCAAGCTTAACAAAGGGACACAAGTCAAAATATCTTACAGAGCGACTATTAGTCACTAGTACTCAGTAGATTGGCGGCACTGTTTAGAAAAATTACTAAATGGGTACGTTTTTAAATCCAACAAAACTACATTATGGACATAATGCATCGTTGAACGAGGGATGTTTCTGTAAAAAAGGTTGCCTATTTGCTGTTTTAACATTCCTCTAATAACTTTATATCAAGATTTCTCAAAAATTATAGGATTCTACAAAAAAAGGGCACTTCTTACAATTAGTAACACACCATAAAATTACAATCTCTCTGAATTTTCAAATAATTTTTCAACAATAAGAGAAAATCTAAAAAAGAAACTCTCTCGGGACAAATAAAGAGGCAGCTATATCCCATCCATCATCTTATCAAAGCTAAATATAAATGCTCGGTTCGTTCTGAACACTAAACGCACTTTTTGATCCTGTGCACTCCAAAGCGTTCGGTTAGTGTTTTGGGGGCGAAAGGAATTAACTCTCTATTGTGTTCAACGACTACAGATAAATACGAACAGTGTCTGCTCCGTACGTTCTAAATCGCAAAGTGGTGCATGCGGTGTGGCCACGCGCATTGGTAAGTTTCTTGTTCAAAAACACCATTAGCCCTAGCAGCACGTTCGCCAGCTTTGCTCTGACTCTATTCACTCCTATAACTAGGGATGGTGTACAAAATGAGCCTGATGTTTAGCATAAATGTTATATGTATAATCACCATGTTCAGGTAAAATAAAATTAAGCAGCATTTTCCAGTATTTTTACACCAAAAATGGTGTAATTCACCGCTAGAGGCGCTGATGCTTCAAATATGCACCATTCCGATTCTCAACTAACTTGTGTTGAATTTAAAAACGTGCTCTTTATTTGCGAGACAATGTTGCCAACAAACAAAAAACAAAAATTCCTATTTGATTTTCGTACATAACCTCAAATAATTTTTGAAAGATGAAAATGTTAACATGAAAATTCTATTTTTATAAATTCTATAAATATATAAAGAAGAAGAAGAAAATCAAATGAATGCTATTTTAGTACGTTTAAAATTATATAATTTAAAATATATTGAATGCAATGATCCAAGTAGAATACAGTTGGCATGATACCATCGACAGTGATAGTGATAACAACAACAATAATAATAATAATATTAATAATATAAGTAGTGATATTACAATTACATCATCATTATTAACTGAATTAGCACAATTTTTTAAATTTCTCTTCAATCGTATTAAAAATTATACAAAAGAAACCGTGGAGCATACAATTATAATTATATGTATTTATATTGTAATATGTATCTTTCTATATTTTGCAATGACCAAATGGAAAATTATCAATTTCAAAAGCGACGTAAAAGATCTAAAACGTATATTAATTATTATTGCACATCCTGATGATGAATGTATGTTCTTTGGACCGACAATATTGAATTTTGTCAAGAATTGTCATTGTCGTCTATATTTAATGTGTCTATCAACAGGTATTATAATTTGATTATTTTTTCATAATTTTCAATATTAATAGGTTTTTTAATTGTTGTTTCTTAAATAGGACAGAATTATGGAATGGGTAAAATACGTAAACAAGAATTATATAAATCATGTAAAATTTTAGGTATTAAAGAGAGTTGTATAATGATTTATAATCATACACAATTACCAGATTCAATGGATTGTAAATGGCCAATTGAAATTTTATCAAAATTAATATTAAATCATATTGAATCTTATGGAATTAATACACTAATCACATTTGATAAACATGGTGTTAGTCAACATTTAAATCATTGTAGTATATATTATGCTATTGCCCATCTTAGTATAGAAAGGAAACTACCCAAAGGTATTATTTGGCTTACTTCAGTCTTACCAACTGTGTACAAGATACTCTCGATTGTTCATAAATACTCATCCAAATAATCGAGAGTATACTGTATCTATTCTATTCTTAAAGCTGAGTTCTCAATGATTTTTTTCTGGACTAAACATTCTTCAGTTATTACAGTTAGCTTTTCATTCATATTCTATGATTCATATGTAAAATGAACATGTTTATGAAGTGTGTGAATTATGATCGGCATTGTTTCCTTGCATCAAAAGTGAAACGGAATTCTATCTCTAATTGGGTTCCCGTCATTCATTTTCTATGATCATATCAAAAATGAACATGCTACTAGGCATCTGTTTACAATGAAAGTGAAACGAAATTCCATCTTCCAGCCGAGCGGAATGATTCATTTCCTGAAATGATCATTTTATGAATTGCTTGTATTCATTTTATCCAATCATTTCTGAAAAAGGAAAGCAAAATGAATTGTATTGTAAGCTGGGTTTTTATTATTCATTTTCTATGATTCATATATAAAATGAACAAAGGAGGCGTGTACACCTTTATTTCATACATTATTTGCCTGAACATAATGAAAAATTTGAATCATAATGAATGTGAATTAATTGATTTTCATTTTTTACTAGTCATTGAACCTGATTCATAAAATATGAATAATAAGCTTAACGCGAACGTTCACTCATTTCATGACATGTTCATTTTGAAATTCCGATCATAAAAAATGAATAATGAAGCCTCACTTCAATTTCTCTACGCATTGTTTTACGTATGAATCATAATGATTCATGAAATATGAATACTAAACTTATCGTGAAGGTTCACACATTTCGTTTATTTAGGAAAGCCAATCATAAAAAATGAATAATGAAGTCTCGCTTTAACTTCTGGATTCATTGTTTTACGTATGAATCATAATGAGTGTGAATCAAGTGATTCTCATTTTAATAGTCATTTAAACTGATTCATAAAATATGAGTCTTAGAATATGAATAATAAGCTTAACACGAAAGTTCACACATTTCATGACATGTTCATTTTGAATAGCCGATCATAAAAAATGAATAATGAAGGCTCACTTTGATTTTCTTTGTCTTTTTCAGATTGTTCAGTCTACGTACTGGAAACTGTAAATATATTAAGGAAGTATTGGTTATTCTTAGATATACCAATAACATATCTCTTATCACGAATAAGGTGATTTATTTATTTAAATACAAAATATACCAATAAGTGTATAATGATATTTAAATATACAGGTACTTGTTGAGTTTCGAAGAACGTTCCATTGTACATCAAGCAATGAAACAACATCAATCACAACTATTATGGTATCGACGTTTATATATGCCATTTTCACGTTATATGTTAATTAATTCATTACAACGTATGGATTTGTCCGATATAGAATTAGATTTAGAAGTGGACGATTGAAAAAAAACACAACCAAAAACTGGAATAAAGGAAATAGACAAGAAAACCAAAAATGAAAAGAAATACTTCCAAGTTATCTTTATCCATTCCTAGGATAATTATAGCTTTACACGTTTTTTTATACCTATTTTACCCTATTGTAAATAAAAGCTACCTCTCTTTCATCTCTCTGTCTGTGTGGTTTTTCTTCAATCCGTTGTGGCTTTGAATTTCGCGCCTTTTACGTTAGAGTTTGTTTTGGTTAATTCGAGCTGCCTTCGGTTAATGCAAAACGGTTTTGGTGCAGGGTTTTGGGTACACGAGGTCACGTGACATAGGAGTGAATAGAGTCAAATGGGAAATAGCGAACGTGTTGGTGCTTATGGTGTTTCTAAACAAGAAACCCACCAATCATTACAAACCAGTACGATTTAAACTCTGGCAGCACGTGTTCCATCATATGGGAGCATATCACAGCGCATGCCCGCCCGGTGTGCACCGCTTCGCGACCTAGAACGTTAGGAGTGAACTCTATTCGTACTTTTTTTTCTTTGCCGAATAGAATGGAGTTAACACTTTTCACTCCCGAAGCAATAACCGAATGGTTTGGAGTGCACGAGAGCGAATAGCGTGAATAGATTGGAATAACCGAAGGCAGCTTCGGTTGGTAACACGACTTACCTAGATATAGTAGAGAGTTGATTATCCGGATCGGTCCAACTTGAAAATTGTAATTCTCTTTTCAACGTTGATAAGTTTGAATCTTAAATGCACCATATTTAGCAGTTTTTTTCTCGTATTTCCACAACAAAAATGCTAAAACTGGCCGTTAGAGGCGCCTATACGGATTATCAGAACGTGTGAAGGACCCCCCCCTAACGCAACCGATTAAGCTGGGGCCTACTGTATCACAGCCAGTTTACGGTTGGTAGTAAAGTGACAGAAAAATTCCCTAGATTTATAATTCAAAATTTGAAAAAAAAAAACGTTAACAGTTTCTTGATAGAAAAGCGATAAATTTAATCAAAATTAAAAGTCGAAAATTGAAGAAAAAAAAATAGAAAAACGAAAAAGACAATTTTTGTGAAATTCGGCGTTAGTTTCTGTGAAAATCAATTATTTGTTTGATGTTTTTTTTTAGTGTAAAACAACAAAACAACAACAACAACAACAACAACATAGTGTGTTGTGTACTGGGCAAGAATGACAAAAAATCGAAAATATCATAAATCAAATCGAGAAAAAACGGAGGAAATTAATGATGATGACAATGATGAATGGACAATTGTAAATGATAATGATAATGACGATATTGATGATATAAATCAACAACACAAAACACCACCAAAACGTCCAAGAAATTCATCATTTTCGAAAAGTTTAACAATCAAATCTACACCAATTCGACGACATTCTTGTAGTAATAAACGGAAAAAATCGAAAATCAGTCGTACATTAAATGTAACGAACTTAAATATATTGTTTGATTCGAGTTATATCAACCAGAGTGTTGATGATCTACAACAACAAACTCCAAAAACAACCCAACAACAAACAACACAAACAATCGATCTTGACCAAAATCCAATCATAGAAACACCGAAACTCTACCACCAAAAAAATGACGAAGAAATCTTACATATTATCGATAATAACCATGATAATAACAGTAATAATACGATATTTGTTGATGGTAATGTTAATTTGAATCCATATATGAAGAATAAAGATATAAAAATCATCAAAAAAGAAACAAGTTTGGATGAATTATCATTTTTTAATACCAACTTGTACGACATCAAATCTGCTTCAACACCTATAGTTAATATCAACAACAATCATCATCAATTTGGTAGTTTATTGAAAGATTCACCAATTAAACAAAGTCCAAATAATCTATTATTACATGGAAATGATAAGAAATCGAGTTTATCAAATAAATTACAAATACAATTAACAACAAATACCAATAAACGAACACCATTATCATCACCATCATTGAAAATTGATAAATTAGGCAATCTATCCAGAACAATAATGAAATCGAATAATAGTATTTATCGATCGTTTAATTTAAATAATTCAATTAAGAATAATTTAAAGAATAATCACGATAATCGAGTATTTCTGGATAGAATTAAACATTCCAATTTGAATCCATTTACATGGACACGTCGATTTTTCAATTTCATTGATTATATTAAAATAACATTCAAAAAAGTAAGTATTTAGTATATAGATAGAAACTCGATTATCCGGTTATTTTCATGATCTATAAGCCGGATAATCGAATTTTCTATTGTCTTTTATACCACAATTTATTGTTAGTATGTAGTGATCGTTTAATTCGATTTCTACAACATAGATGGCGCTATTACTGACTTTGGTTCTATTTGCCACAATTTATTGTTATATTAGTGATCGTTTAATTCGATTTCTACAACATAGATGGCGCTATTACTGACTTTGGTTCTATTTGCCACAATTATCACAATCTATTGTTAGTAATGGTCGTTTAATTCGATTTCTACAACATAGATGGCGCTATTACTGACTTTGTGATTGTATTTGCAGAGAATCTATTCATTTTTTGGATTTTTAATGATCAATCATCATTCATCTACTGATCTTTCATCATCAACAACTGTATCGAAATCATCAATAATTAATGATTGTAAATGTGAAGATTTTAAACAAGAAATCATTAAATTACATACAAAAATTGATGAATTAAAAAATGATTTAATGATTCGAAAGACATATGATGATTTCCAACAATTACAACAACAATATACGGATAAATTGGTCAAAATTGAACAAGATTTGATTGAATTCAAGATTTTTAAACAAGAATTTGATTTAATGAAAGCACGAATTAATGATACAAATAGTCGAGCAATCACAACCACTATAGGAGGAGCAGTCTCAGCACCACCACCACCACCACCACCACCGCCACCATTACCACCAATTTCTTTAATACAACCAGCAAATGGACTGACAATTGTTAAAAAATCCAATAGAAAAACCGATCAATCACGACCGATTATCTCATTGGATGATATTTTGAAAGTCAAACTTCGAAAAACTTCAGTATGTCATCAGATATTTATGTGTGATTTGTTTTATTATTATTATTGTTGTTATTTTTAAGGCACGTCCTTCGCCGCCCCAGCACAATCAACCCTGTGTGTCGATGGATATGTTGAAGCAGGTGAAATTACGACCAACACCACGTGCACAACAACAACAACAACAACGACAACATACACCATTGGCTGATATTGTTGATTCGATCAGTCCAAAATCAAGTTTAACACGTCTATTAAGTGATAATTCTGTTTGGCGAGTGAAACGTTTAAGACGAGCTGGTGGCTATAGTTTCGATGATGTAACAAGACGGAATGATTTAATGAAACGAGAAAGAGATAGTAATTAATGTGGCATCCATACACACTCCACAATTTCCTGATGGGGGGATACTTGAGCAAACCGGGGTTTCTGTGTGCCAGCGGATTGAAGCACACGTTCAGAGTGTTTACTTCAACCAGCTGGAGTGCAGAAAACTCAATTTGCTCAAGTATCCCTATCGAGAAGTTGGAGTGTGTGGATACCGCTTAATGATGATTTATATGAAAACCAGTAGCAAGCAAGACTGCTCTGTTGTGTTATTTCTTTTTTTTTTTGATATATTTTTTATATACATAGATTATTGTTTTTAATTGATTTGTTACTGTGAGTATGGCAACTACAACGAAAAACTATATTTTTTGCAGTTTTATGTAGTTTTATACGAAATTTTTAATATAATGTGATATCACTTATCTTTAAAATAAATTATTTTTTCGAAGTTTTTTAGTAGAAATTCAATTCAACTGCCCTAGAGTATTTTTTGTTTAAATCTGTGACATTTTTCTTTCAAATTTACCGCGCCCATCACGCACAGACTGTTCATGAACTCCACGCACAGTCCATTGACATTTCCCGTTGAGCAGTTTATGAACACAGCCGTTGATGCGTTCTGGATTCTGGATTTGAAAGGAGGGTGGAGCCACTTGTGCTCCTCCGCACTCAATGCCTCACAACAGGCCCATTGTCCATCCTCCTGGGGTCGTCAGCACCTAGTTCCTCCAAGCCAACCCACAATCTGCATATATTGCAGAAGCGTGCTCAGAGACTCAGAGGGTAGCCGGCGACCTCGGCCATGCTGGGCCAGTTCTCTCCCAGCATAGATCCACGCAGTTGGACGAGCCTGGAGCACTGACAGAGCACGTACTCCACGGTTTCGTCCTGTTCTTCGCATCCTCGACAGGTTGGGCTGTCTTCCGGCCCATCCTGTGAAGGTGCTTTCTTCGTCCACAGTGTCCGTTGATGCGTTATTTAAAGACTTTACGATTAGGGCCCATCCACTTGCTCAAATAAGCGGATGGGAATACTTGTGTAAACTGAGTTTTCTGTGTAATGATTCATTACTCCAACCAGCTGGCACACACAAAACCCAATTTACTCAAATATTCCCATCAGGATAGTTGAGCGAGTGGCGATTGGCCCATAGCCGTTTTTTTTTTTGGCAACTGATGCTGTTTAACCGGATGAAAACTCCTTGGAGTAACTCTTGCTGGCCTGTGGTGCAGTTAAGATTGAGATACAAACTGGCTTCTAAAGTTTGTCCAAACACGTTGGAGTATTTAGCGTGCGGGTGCGGGACGATTATTCGGTATTGCTACGGGACGGGGCTTTAGGGGTAGCTAGATCACATGATATAGGAGTGAATAGAGTCAGCCAGAAACTACCAAACGTGTTCGTGCTGATAGTGTTCTGAACGACAAAACCTACCAATCAAGACCAATTGGTCGGACATAATTACTTCTGAAGCACACCAATGCACATGTCCACACTGCGTGTACCACTTTGCCAGGTAGAGCGTACGGAGCGAGCACTATTTGTATTCATCGATCGCCCTCAAAAAAACAGTAACCGAACGGACACAGAATCAAAAATGTGCGTTGAGTTGTTGGAGCGAACGCAGCAACTAGAGTAGACTGGCACTTAATGTACCGAACGCATCTAAAATAATGCAACTACAGTCTGTTCACCCAATCATGAGCTAAATGGTCATAAAACTTCTGTATAAAGCAAAACATTGCTGCTGCTGGTAGGGATGTGGCCGATAGATACAATAATGAGTGTTCGTACTAGTTCGAAATTTTATGACCATCCAGCTCATGACTCGGTGAACAGACTATATATATATACATAGTAAGTCAACATTGAGTATGTTCAGAGATAGAGCACTATTGGCGATGAAAAAGTTGAGTTGAGCGCCGTCTAGCGGTTACCTTTTGGAGTTTTCTATGTATAATAGGATTATCTGAATTTGAAAGGTTGATTTGGCGCATGCGCATATAACCCTACTATACATAGAAAACTTCAAATGGTCACCGCTAGACGGCGGGCAATTCAACTTTTTTGAATCGCGAATACTTTGAGACTATTATACAGGGTGTCCTGAATGACTTGGGGGAAAAAAAGACAAATTATCATAGAAAAATTGTATTTCACTATTTATATCATACAAATTATATTAATAATTCCATATATGAAAGAATACTATTTACAAATGTATTATGCAATACCAAAATTGCACACATATAAATTTAGAACTGATAAATTTCTTATCAAAAAACAAAAAAACGACACTAATAAATGAATTAATAGATGAATAAACGAAATTACAATAAATACAAATTAATAATAATCATAATCATAATAATAAACAATTTTTCTCATTTATATCTATAATATATGGTAAATTTTACGTATCATTATATAGAAAAAAATCACAAAATATTAAAAAATCCATCATAATATAATCTTGCCCGTGTTTCATTGCACTTTTTGTTGTCTTTTATCCACCAATTTAATATCTCTAACTTGTAAATTCTTATCACTTTTTGCAGCAAATTTAATTAATGCCTGTGTACTAATTTGCATTGAATGTCGACAATCTAAACGTATTAAATTCTCACATTTCATTAAATGTTCTAAACTCAATTCAGTAACTAATTTCGAATGACTTAAATCTAAACTAATTAATGTTTGTAATGTTGTTGCCGGTTTTGTTGTTAATTGTGCAATACCAGCATCTGATATACGTGGACATAAACTTAAATATAAATGTTGTAAATTCGGTAGATATTGTGTTACATAACGCATTGCTATATCTGTTATATCTGTACCGCATAATTTCAATGTTTGCAAATGACGAAAACGCATCTTTTCATCAGCTAGACCACGTCGAGTATCATTATTTGGTCCTAAAATTTCACGTAATGCTGAATCATTAAAGTCCGATATAAAACTTAAATCTAAACATTTCAATATACTTGAATGTATTGTACGTAATGATATTATTGTTCTTATATTACAACTAATTAATGATAATTGTTTTAATTGATTCAAACGTTGTATTAACCATGGTAATTGGAATTTATTTATATGACACCAATCTAATTTTAAAATTTCTGGTTGACGACGTACAATACCTTTTAATATATCTGAGGATATATGACGACGATTAAATTCCATTTGACGCCATAATGATGGATCGATTGTTATTGATGACCATGTTTTACATACTAATGAACAATTCAATAAATCTTTACGTGTTAAATAACGAAAAACACTCAATAGACAACGGCGATCTAATGCTAAATTTGTATTCAATTGTTGCAATTGTTGATGATGATGATGATGATGATGATGATTTGTTAATAGAATTGGTGCTGGACGTACAACCACCATGGGTTTCTTCAATATTTTCGTTGAACTATTTATTATCTGTTGGGCTAATTGCATACGAAGAGCGGTCTTACGTGGCAAATCCAATGCTGTACTTTGTGGTTGTTGCTGAGGTTGCTGTTGTTGTTTATCTTGTTGTGGTTGTTGGGGTAGTTGAGGTTGCTGGTGTGGTTTCTGTTGTTCTTGGTTTTGTTGTTGTTGTTGAGGTGGCTGATGTTGTTTATGTTGTTGTTGGTGTACTTGTTTTGGTGTCGTATCAATTTCACCACCATCACTACTACGTCTCTTCTTTATCGGTAATAATTCTTTATTATTGTCTTTATTATCATTTTCACCACCAGAATCTGTATTATATTGTTCTTGTTTATCACTTCTATTATTATTTTTATTGTTATTATTATTAATATTATTATTATTATTGTTGGTATAATTACTATTACTATTATTATGGTCGAATGTTGTATTTGATGTATCTGAACTACTGATCGACATACGTCGCATATCTGTTGATTTTTGACGGGCACGAAAATGTCGTGGACGATAATCAGTATTTTTACCTAATTTACAACACATTGGACATTCCCATGAATTTGGCATATCCTCATTTATATAACCAGTAAAATCTGGACATAGTCTTTGAACGCATAATGGATGGGCAATCTCATAACACACCTATAATACAAAAAAATAAATAAATATAAACATTAATAATAAGGAAACAGTAAACTAACTAACTAACTAGGACTACTTAATAGGAGTAATTTTTTTCATTTAATTCAATTATTTTCTTCTCCCATTTCTTGGATAAGAATAATTCAATTATAAATAAAAATAAAATCAGATGAAATTACAAGAGACACGTGTCTATATTGATCAATGGAATAGTTTATAGAAGAAAAAAAAAGGAAAATGAAAGTTAACTACAAGAGTTAATTACAATCTGGACCGGTTTCGACTTTATGCTATCATCTGCAGTTACGTTAAATTTAACCAATCTCGATGGAGTGCTGGAACAGTCCCTCCTACCACAATAAAATCTCTAACCAGTAACTGGGCGATTGACACTCATAAGAGAATTATGGGAGCCACTTTAAGGTATGTTCTTCTAGTGGACTCCGAAGTGTGGCCAATCAGAATTCAGAATTTTTTAAAATTTCAAAGTTTTCCGAATTCTGATTGGTCAAAGTTGGACAAGCCACACTCCAAAATCCACCATGAGAACATAGCTTTATCGCAGGTACCTCCAGGAGTCTCTCAAAACAAGTTATCCTAGGGGGATCCTGACACTTAAACCTGCCACTTAAACAATTATTTGTAATCAAACATGAGTGCTCGAAGCGTCGTCCTCGAAGCGTCGTCCTGCTCTTTCTGAGCAGGTAATAATAATATGCTACTGTTTACCGAATCCCAGCAGGTAATGCACAGGTTGACCATTGAAGACGTCCTGGACTTTATTAAAGGCTTACTGGGGTAGGTAACCCAGCCCCGATCAGTAACGGATCGACCATGAAAATTATGAAACTATCCACTGCGCAGTCCGCCAGTTGTGCGTTAAGTGGCATACACACGCTCCAGCTTGTTGATGATGGTACTTGTATAAACTATGGTTTCTGTGCACTAACGGGTTGCAGCAATGACTACTCCAACCAGCTGGCACATAAAAAACTCAGTTTACTCAAGTATCCCCACCAGGAAGTTGGAACGTATGGATGCCACTTTATACCGTAAACAAAAGCCCTCGCCCTATCAGTAATTCACACCTGATAAGAGTAAATAGATACTGGAAGATTGGTAAAGAACAACAGCACAAGAATGAGTGTTTTTCAAAAATGCTGATGATGGCCAAATGCCGAAACCGGTCCATATCATACTTAATAGGAACAACTTTGCTGTATGACAGTGGAACTTCCTTAATCCGACACGTATGGGAACTAAATATGTGACCCTTTCTAGGTGCAGTGTTTTTACCAGCAAACTTAACTGGTATGTGACGGATTAAGAGAGTTCTACTGTATTTTTGTTTTAACTACTAAACAGGGGAAAACAACAAAACCACATTAACTTACAGAACATTCCATTAAGTTACTAGCACTTTCACAACGTTGTGGTCCCTTTTGTAATGGTGTTACTGGTGTTTGATTCCAACCATCTAATCCACAATGGATACAGGCAGCTGTTACAGGTAGCATTGGTTGTAAACATTGTCGCATATTACATGTTTGTTTTGCACGTCCAGGACCACCAAATTTTACCATATCCAAACAAAAACTACATTCACCACAATCACTACGTTGACAAGCTTCGCATTTTTTACACCTAAAAGACAAGATTATTTTAAAAACTGTTTAATTTAGGAACAAAACAGAAGAGGAATATACCTGGTACGTCTACGTCGTGGTCCACCTTTATCCCCATTCGATCGATTTGATTTAAATGGTGGTGTTGTTGGTGTTGTTGTTGTGGTTGTTGTTGGCGGTATTGTTGCTGTTGTTGTAGTTGTTGGATTTTTCGTTGTTGCACGTATAGTATTACCATTATTTTTATTCATACTATTATTATATGGTCCACGTTGTAAGAATAATTTTGAATTACGATTGTCGTGTTGTTGTTGTTGTTGATGATGATGGTGATGATGATGATTATGATGATAACGATTATCATCAGGTAATGTTAATACAGGCCGTCCAGTTATTGCCAATTCACGATTATCTTGTCGATGTAAACCAATCAATGTTCGTACATCTTGTATTAATGATACAGGATCTTTAATTAATTCAGGTACGTTTTTTTTATTTGCCGGTAACATATGTAAATACATAACAATTTCTTTTAAACCATGTAATTCAGCTTGTGTTAAATGTATATGTGGACGATCATTTGATATAATTAAATTTTGTCCACTAGTTAAATGACTATTACCTAATAAACAATGTACATAACGTTCTAAAACATACCATAACATTTCTGTAAAGAATGGATAACGGAATTTTTGTGGTACTTTTGTTGTATCTTCAACATGTGCTATTTTTAATTGTTTATCAATACCATATGAATGTAGAAAATTACCACCAAATACTAATGAATCAATTGGTGTATAAACTGCATGTATCCAACCAGTTGGTATAAAAAATGTATTACCTTGTGTTAATGTTATACGTACACATTTATCAACTGTATCACCGAAAAATATATCAGATTGTTTACCACTCAATACCCATTTCTCATATAATGCTATATTATGTTCAGTTGGTGGTATCAACCAAAACACTTTACTACCTATACATAGAAAACACACAAAAAAAACACCATCATTATTCAACTACACACAAAACCGGTTTCGGTACATGACCATCTTCGGTCGTTCTGTTATCACTAGAGAGCAGAACTCGAGAAACAACCCTTACAGTGACTACATGTTGGCGCACCACCGGGATCATCATGCCTTGCACACTATTTTTCTCTTTATCTAAAAACATACTTTGGAATGAGAACGACTGATGTGTACAAGGGGCGATGGTACCAACATAAGTCGCCGTAATACTGAAGGCTGTAAAGATTTAAAATCCACACTCTACTTATAACTGAAACCCCTTGGACCAATGGATCTACTATCACTTTGGTGGAATGTGACGTCACTTGCCTCCAGATGGTTATGATGGGCAAGAGATTTTGGAGTCGTATGGCGTCATTGTTTATCTAAACAGTACCCAAGCGTTTATATGGGTAGGACTTCCGAAGTATATATGACATGACGTCATATTCTCTAAACCTATTTTCCCGCCATGACAACTTGTCATAAAGTGACGTCATATTCTCTAAAACTATTTTGCCGCCATGACAGCTTGTCAGAAAATGACGTCACATTCAAACCAAAGTAATGGAGATCCACTGACCGTAGTTCTGATCCAATTAATACAAAACAAAAAAAAAGTGGATCTAACCTTTAAGAATGTGGTACCATACGGACGTCCCACCGAAATCCACATGGAAATCCGTATAACATCCTTTAACGGACATAAGGCAATATTTTTGAACTTTGGGATATTTCATATCTTCTAATAAATTAGTAGCTTCAGTTTGGCTTTCTTTTAAATGTCTAGGCCATACACAATCCACCCAATCGACTTGTCTATAACAACAAAAAAATTGTATAAACTGGAAATTTTCAAAATTCTAATTATTACCTGACTACAGTGGGACTTTGTACATAATTCTCGAGTTTCGTATGTGAAAATTCCAATGATATAACATTCAATAATTTATCTTTCCGTGGATCTTCATAATATTTCTGCCATTCTTTCATTGTCATCTCACTGTTCTTTTGTGTATTAACATCCATAACATCCAATATACGTCTTGAACCGACACACATACGCACATCATTGATAGTGAAATTTGATGTTGGTACACGTAGACCTAAACCATTCTTTTCACGAAACAATAATGGTGTATTGAAACCGTATTTTTGGAAATATGCCACCGTTAATTCATTGCCATGCATCTCTTTCACCATATTATGTTGTTCGAATTGTGGATTTTCCAATTTTTCTTGTAAATTAAATGAACGTCTACCTTCAATTTCATCATCACCCAATGCCCAATCTTCTGAATATAATTTTTTCTGTTTACGTTCCCGCTAGAACACAACAACAAGACAATAACAATTTTTTTTTTATCAGTCATACCAAGGTCATGCTGTATATAGAAAATTCGAGACAATTAATAGAATATTTTAGGGGAAATCTATAAATAATTCGATAAATAACCGAAATAATTGATTGAAATTAACGAATTTTGATAGAAATTTTGAGAATTTTCTTCGAAATATTTACCATTTGGTTAGAAATTGACGGCGCTAGTTTTGAGGTTAGGTCACAAAACGTCAACTGTCAATTAATTGACGTGCTAGGTCATCGTTTTATAATCGCGCGAACAATTGCCCACCGCGTTTTATAATTCGCTCAAACCTAATCGAGTAAGCTACTACACCTGGTCGTGTAGCTAAAAGAGCGGCAAAATTTATATGAATTACGTTGATTGAAGAAGCACCTTAAATCGTAGAGTACGTATACACGAAAAGATTTTTCTCTTCTAATTTCCCCTTCTTTTGCCAAAAAAATTAACCAAAAAAAGTGAAAGTGTTCCATGACAAACGTATGTCCTTGCGTGTGTGATAGTTCAGCTGCTTACTACAGTAACGCCATCTATACATAGATTTTACGGCACATTGATTTGTCAAATTATTAGAGTGGTTCAAATATAAACCGGATTTTCATTGCTACCCGCATAAATCTTCATGCAAGGTAAAATAACTTCATGGGCAATTGGAAGGGAGTATTAGCAACAGTTTTGTTTGATAGTTAGATTGCAAAATGTGAGTTGGTAGTAGTAATCAAAATTAGTTGTAAGGGAGGTCCAAGTGTTTGTAGCACAAAAGCTAAGTGTGCGTTTCCTCGCTAACGAAAATGTTAAATGTTCTGAAATTTTAGATAGACTTTAGTATTCAGTTAGTTAAAGATATTCTCTAGAAAACAAGTTTACAACTAGGCGGAGTCGTTGAAAAAATGGAAAACCCCAATTGGGAGTGAGACTTATCGTCGTTCTTAAAACGTTCATCAGATCCACAAGAATCCAAGGCCTCGTATTGCAACTACTAGGTACAACTAAAACTCTAAAAACACGACACCTACAATTACTCATAACTGTAACTTTGATGTTTATCTCCCTTTTATGATCTAATTAGTTCAGATTATGGAGCTTTAATCGTAGTGGTTTTTCTTTAATTTGTAAATACAGTAAAAGCCGCCTTCGACAGAATATTAAGAGACCGAAAAGACAGTTTCCGCTTAATAAAGGGTCAGCTAATGACAAGTTTCACTATAATGATCTATTTAATGGCTTGTACAGACTTGAATAAGTACATATGCGGTATACGGTGCAAGCCAGTCTGATAGCTATTTTGGCCAAATTTTCATGGTTACGCATGCGCCCTCAAGTCCATTTATCGCATAATTATTCAAGTGTGTACAAGTCATGTCTCTTAAAAGAGGCTACACATAATCGAACATTTTAGCGGATTCTGTTCGGGCAAGTAGTATATTAATAGGTCTGTTCCAACTAGAATACAAAACTATCAGAAGAGTCCGAAACAGTCATACGTATACGCAAATGAGTGTAAAAAGCTCAAACTAGACTATCTGAGCATGTCGAACATTTCGAACATTTCTGATAGTTTTGTATTCTAGTTGGAACACACCTATTAAAACGCACCCAAAATAATCTTAACCGGTACCAACATTATCACATTAAATTCCCTCTACTATGTATATTATTTATTGAACTAAATCAAAAATTGTGTTGGACAAACTGTAAAAGACGCATTACCAACTATAGGGGAAGTACCCAAATTTGAAAAATTCAACTTCTTTGGAGATAAAACAAAAATATACAATTTTCATTTAATAAAATTTAAATATGAATAATCAAAACATAGAAAATCAAAAATAATTATTGAAAGACAATATCTATCTTTCGAGAATGGGGTTTATTTATAAACACCTGTAGCTTCGAGTCGATTTTTACGTAATTTCCCGATTTTATATCAATCTCTAGATGATTTCAATATTTTCAATAATTTATCAAATCTTATAAATGATAAGAAAAAAAAACAACAACAAAACAAAACAAGCATTTAAAAAAACTTGTTGCAATCAATATAATATAAGCTTATATCTACTGAAAATCAATAGATTTACAGCGACGATATTAAAATATTATTATCAAAACATCTTTAAAAAAATACTTGATTGATAAGGAAGTTTTATAGAAACATCGATTTATTGAGAATAAAAACTCATACCATTCGCGATATGTAGTTGTGACGATGATCGAATCGTCGTTTTTCACCCTTGTTATACGCCATTTTGTCAAACACTGAACGTAAACTGAAGAGTTGGCGGCGACGACGGCGGCGTCGACTTGCAATAACATATAGTAGTAGTAGGCGATGGTGGTGGTGGTGCTAACATGCGCAATTTTCCCCAAAAAAAGGAAAAACCACCACCGGGAAAAGTAGTGTGAAAGATAAAGTCAAGATAGTAGAAAAAAATTTAAAGTATCATATTATTTGTCTTATTGGGGAGGTGGGTGGGAAAATTCACCACCCTCATACCCTCATACCAGTTTTTTCTGCTTTACAACAAATCATTAAAGAGAGGAAAAAAATGAAAAATCTGTCTTATTTTTTACAAGTTAACGTAATTTATCATTTGTGATTAATTTTTGTGATAAATCACTGGGAAATTGCCACGAAATTACAGAAAAATAGTTGAAAAATGATGAGAATTAAGAAGACCAAATATCAATTTTATGATGTCGTTATACGACGAGTTCTATTTCACTGTTAGGGTTTAAGTTTAAAATAAATGAGGAGTATTATCAGTAGTAATAACGAATAATCAATAATTCTGAACAATAGGGCAAGGAAAAGGGACAGTGAATAATAATGCACGAATTATTGTAGATTGTAGCTTGCATGAGATGTAATAACGTTTTTATACCCAAAACGATACTGTACGCCAGTCCTCATTTGAGGTTCAACAAAGGAAAACTCTACAACTGCAAGATCAAGTACCTATGCATTAAACACTGAAGTGCAACCAGTGCAACATACAATGCCATTTAAAACTTAGGAGTAATGCTAGACCGTTGACAAGTGACAGATGAAGAATCAGACAGCAGTATACAGCAGCCAATGAACCACTTCATTGTCACTTATGTATTATCTCCCTTTACATCTGTCACTTGTCAATAATCCGAACAGTTATGTCGTACCCCTTAATTTACGATCGACCAGTCTCATAATCAACTTTAAATTAACTTTAACTTGTAAAGTCACTTCCTAAGCCCAAATGTCTATCCAGCCTAGTTTATCTAGAAACGTGAGTAATCTGGTCTAAGTAGCTACATGTTTTTAACAGCCACTGGACTTTTAGAATGTGACTCTACCAGTTGAAATTACTTTAAAGTGGATTATGAAACTGCCCCATGTTCACAGAAACTATTATATATATATGTTGTACTCAATTGACGAATTCGGCCAATGGGCGAAATGTCTACCCACAACGCGTTTTAGATAAATTAATAAGGTCCTTGTCTGGTCCGAGCGGAGCGTAGCGGTGCGAGGGGAGGTCTGTGGAGGTCTGTAGGAACCATTCGTATACATATCATCCTCCCCTCGTTCCGCTCGGACCATACAAACACCTTATTAATTTACGTAAAACGCGTTGTGGGTAGACATTTCGCCCATTGGCCGAATTCGGCAATTGAGTACAACATATATATTATCAGCAATTTTCCAAGTAGAAGTTTGAAGGCGAGTCCCTATTGATAAAAATTTTGCGTTATGCATTGAATGTAGCACTTCAACGCACAAATTTTCGCTAGAAAGTTACTGTTCTTACTAAATAAGTATACTAGACTCAAGATAAGTTGGCACAAATTCGCGCATCTAGGTAATATCTTCGGGTAGTTCGGTGGGTTGCCCGGAACTATTCGTGTCTCTTTAAGAATAGAGGGTATGTTTTCCCTTCTCTCCCACCTTAGATATTGTCCACTGCGCATCCTAGGTCTTGTGCCAACTAAACTTGAGTCTAGTGTATTTAGGTATAAGTTGTACGTCGTGTGCTGGTTAGCCAACACGTGCATTTGTTACCGATTACGTCCACACTGCTACGTGCTTTCGTTGCAAATTCACACGACACAAATTTTGATGAATGTGGACTCGCCTTTACGCTGTTATGTTACAGCGTTATTTAGCTATTGCCCGTTAAGTTCCTTGACTGAACCACAGCTTCATTTGAAGCTCTACGTTTGAAGAACCGGGGGATCAGCTTGGTTTGTACGCTAACACAGAATATTGGACGTTTTTTGGTGACCCAACGTCTTTAAGCGACTTAATTTTTAATGCATTCAAAGGGGAACTCCACTACAGAGTGAAACGGTCATTAGGATGGAAAAATCAATCAAATGCATCAAAACGACTATTGTATCGCATAGGTACAGCAGGACTCGGTTATAACGACATTTTTGAGTGTCATTATAACCGAATTTAAGTGTATACGTATAATTGTATGAAGTTGCATTAGGGCAAAATTCTCTTGTGATTTGAAAAGAGCAAATACACAACGCTAAACAAATTATTTATGCAATTTACGTTTTTTTTTTAGGGAGAATTTAGCGTTAACGTTACCGTAAGAAGAAAAAAATTGTATGATTTGTTAGAAAATATTTCTATTTTAAGTTGTTATCTAAGGAGAGGACGAGAGAAAATCGTATTTCCGATTATAATAACTTCCTGTTTTTAGAAGGAAATTGAAGATTCAATCGGAGAATTATTGGAGGAAAATCAGGATAATAATAGGTACAGTAAAACTCGGTTATAACGACAACTCGCTTATTGCGAGACAAAACTAAGCCAGTCCCAACTTATTGATCATACGATTAGAAGATGCACTAACAAGAAGTGTGATCATTTCAAATCAACAGAGCCGGTAAATGGAGAAGAACGTAGGTCCATCGCTTAATACTTAATACATATTGTAATGAAAGTGACATTTGTCGATGTTTCATGTTTAGGTTAGAATATACATCTACATAATGTCTTTATATAAAAACTAGGGTCGGCTATAGGCACTAATTGGAAACACCTGCATAAGACCAAGGCATACGACAGGGCTTGATCATGATTAAGCAAATTACGGATAATGTTTAAACAATATCAACTAATATACGTGACATATGGACAGACAAGGTAATCATTATTAACTCTATCGTATGTCGTGGTCTATAGGGTCACCACTTGTTCACAAATTATGCATGTTTAGGGCAAGGGCGTCGATATACTCAGAGCCAGCCCTGGTAAAGACCCGTTTCATTAGACTGATTGTGAGAGAGTAGTAACAAGACAATTAGTTAAAGCAACAGTTAATGACGGTAGTTAACAACACTTATTGTTAACTTGACTTACAGAATACCAAATTCTACAACTGTTGCTAGTTTCAACAAGACAAGCTATTAAAACAGACACAGAATACGAATGACTACGTTCGTAATCGATTTATCTTGAATGAATGAATGAATAATAATAGTAAAAACACTATAATGGTTGCATTCAAGCTTAGAATCACGTGACTAATCAACGAGCTAATAATTGTCAATTAGAAGAAAGCAGAAACATTTACCGATTAATGTATAAAACAAAGATGACAATATAAATTTGCTATGCTGTAAGTACTGTTCGGTCATGTGACTCTAAACATAAACGACAACGACTATAGTCACTGGAATATTATTGGAATTTGATTTCCTGTTACTTTCTTTCTTTATTATTATTTTTTTTAGGAATTTACGTCAAAACAAGGATGAAATGTCTTTTTACCAAGAAAGAATAGTTCTATTTTTTCTTTTTATACCTAGTTGGCTGTGATTTATCAACAATCCTAGTTGGCTATGAATTAAAATTAAAAAAAAAAAAAAACAAAAAACAAAAAACCTCAAAACAACAAACAATCAATTATAATAGCCAACTTGATTGTTACTGTATTTTTTCGTTTTTCAAGACAATTCTCACCCCATTTTTGACGAAAGAGGTATGTAAGTAATTGTTTGTAAGTAATGCAAACCATTATTTTCCAATTTAGCCTAAAATTCCTCCATTTTTATTTACTACTACCTATGTATTTACTACACAACCTTCGAACTTCTAGTTGGCTATGATGTTCGACCACTTTCAAAACAATTGCAATTCAAAGCCAACTTTATTCTTATCAATCTATTTCTATTATTATTATTATTATTATTTGAAGTAAATCGTAGTTTCAGTGTTTTTTTGGCCAAAAATTATTGAAACATTACATCTCTTTCTATCTCTTTCTCGTGTAGTTATTACAAGAAACTCCCCCCTCCACTCACACAATTCATTCAATAAAATTACAACAATGAAATAATCTTTTGGGGCAAAAAAAACACCCTCAAATTTTCGTTACGTGAGTTTCCTAAATCACACTATGGCGACTATTTTGTAAGAGATCCGCCGTCTATACTGAAGTATAGAAATAATCGTGTGTGTGTGTGTGTGTGTATAGTAAACATCTAGTAGGCTATGATTTTTTTTGTAACATATTTCTTTTTTTCTTTCCCCGACATTCAATTGTTTCATAAAAAAACAATACTAAAATAACCATCAACTTACCAGTTGTCTGGACGATTGTCGTTTGTTTGGTGATTGATGATTAAGCGACATGTTACACAATTAGACAAAAATAAATAAATAAATAAATAATAATTATGATAAACATCCGAATTATATACACACACACACACACACACATACACAACGAGTACAAATCTTTTTTTTTGTTCTCGTCACTTTCCCGTTAAAAAAAGGAATCTCTAGACACAAGTCCTATGCAAAAAATTGTTCTTTATTGTTGCCGTTTTTTTACGTAAATAAATGAAAACGCAACACATCTACACCCAACTAATGCAACCACACGACTAGAAATGAAAACATAAATCTGGACATCAATGGAACGTTATCAATGTAATCAAGCCATCTTCGTTCGGTAACTGTTACAAGGTCGTGCCGTCAATGATGACGTGTGTCGATGATTGACCGTTATAACCAACTTTTAATGAACACAAAAATAAATTATGAAAACTTGACAGAATTCAAGCAAATTATTATGGAAACTAATCCGAATGACTAGTTCGATTAGATAGTTTCGGAAAATTGAGGTAAATGCTAGGATTTTATTGGAAAATTGTAGATTAATCGTAGAAACGTTTAAAATTGGCGCCAATATTAGTTGCGGAATTGGTCTGTAGAGGGCAAAAATGATTGGAACAATTCGTGTGGATAATACAGTTAACTGTATTGAGTGTAGGAATTATGCAACCAATTAAACACGTAAATTTATTATTAAACATTACAATTTTCAATATTGATAATTGATAACAATATTATTGATCTAACCATGTACACCATGAATTATTAGAATAAATTGGATTTGCATTATGATCTATAGGACTATTAGTTTGTGGTATTAATTCCTTCCAAAATTCTTCTAATCGTAATACTAATTTTTTGGAAATTTCTAAATTTTCATAGAAAATATTTCTAGTTTCACATTGATCAGTTTCTAGATCAAATAAACAATATCCGGTACAAATCAAATCAATATTACGATTAGAATTTGTACATTTTCCGTTTAAATCAAGTTTTTCACGTATTTGTAGAATTTTCTGTTTTGTTAAATTTTCACGCGGTTTTCTATTTCGTAATCGTTCGATAGCACGATTTGTTGGACTTGATAGAATTGCATCAATATTATATGGAGGATTTTCAGGATTTCGTCCTGTTTCACCAAAATGACCATCATAGATACCATGTTGGTAAGTCCCTAAAAATATTGGAAAAAGGTTGTATAAATTAAACCCAGAAAAACGGGACTAAAAAAACACTACCATTAACTAATTTATATCTGCCGTTATGTGATAAAATCCCGGACGAATTTTGGACTTCATCAATATTTAAAAGAATCTCCTCCCGTTGCGTCTTCTGGTCGCCCAAAATTATGTTCCATTGATTAATACCATCAATTTTGCCCAATTTGTTTATATCACCACCTGTTGCAGGAGACAAAAGGAAAATTATTTGATCACCTGTTATAATATGTAACGGGTGATCTAACAGAAAATTGTAGTCAAGTGTGCCATGAGAAACGTATGTCCGGACGAAGTTCAGACAGTGACGCCATCTATATGCGTTATCTCAATTTCGTATCATGCTTTCTGATGTTGAGTGGAGATTTAACTTTGCATCCCCAAAATCAGGGCCGTATTCACATATCGAAGCCTCATTTTTTTTGGTTACTTCTATTCTTTTAATAAGAAAAATGCTGTAATCTAACCTACTAACAAGTTTAAGGGCCTCTCCGGAAAGTATAAATACGGCCCTGCCTTAAAGAAGCTTTATTTTGAATGAATAACAATAGAGAGTTTTTGCCATTTACACGCTAAATATACAGGGTGATTCTTAAATCGTTTACATAAATTAAACCTCAGCATCCCTATGGGGAATAGAGTACAATAAGGGTGTTTTGTGTGGTCAAAGCGACAAAAAAAATTTGGGCCAAAATTGGCCCTATTGTTGGATGGGCACTGGAAGAGTTACTTACCTACCGTAATGTTGTTGTCTAGCTGATAAGAATGCCAGTATCAGCACTATGTCGCAGATTTCATTTACCTTGAACGACACAATTCCTAGTAACCTACTGTTGAAAACACCTAACACATGCACTTATGGCCGGCATTTTCCACACACGACACGTAGAAAACTACCCCAAAGTTGTCCTAAATGATGGGCCGGCTCACTCAGGGACCATAAGACGATTGGCACCCACCTTAGACGGGTTGTGCCTAGACGGCGTCTCATTTTGCCCATGGTGCACAATCATACCCCTCCTACACACTACACTAATTAATTAGAATTAGTAATGCTACTCAACGAGCCGAATTCACCCACAAATACCGCGGACAATTACGGCACGCTCCTCCATGCACTGGTAATAGCGGACTGTTACGTCGCATTTTTACCCCCGCTTGCCTGTCGCGTATCTAAAAGTGCTTATCAATTAGCAAATTCCTTCGATATGTCACGTCTTGCACGTCTTGCACATTTGGGCCCTTCCAGCGGCTCGCCAACTGTTGGCCCCATTTTCAATGCCTTTTTTCTCGAAACCGGGGCCATTTCGACCCCCCATCGTATAATGAAACTCGGCCTCATTTTGAGGGCCCTATACGTGGTTAAATTTATGTAAACCATTTAAGAATCAGGTTGTAGATAGGGTGCTAAATCCTGATAGACAACGACTGTAACTTGCGCAAATATCTTTTTCTATTGTCATTTGAAACGAAAAATAATCCACATACGTTAGTAGTATCATCGGGCAGTGGCTTGACCATCGCCCCATGACACTACTTACATTCTTCACGTCATTCAAAATCAATGCTCACTTGACAGTTTATTTTGTGTTTTAAGTCACTCTATACCTGCAGCTGCATAAAATGTTGGTAACCAATCGGAAATGTGGAATAATTCTTGATTAATTGTTGGTGTTGTTTCTTTAAATAAAGGACTGAAAATTGTTGCTGTACCACGAACACCACCTTCAAATAATGTGAATTTTAGCTAAAATCTTTCTATTATTATTGTTAAAAATTGGAAATTATTTTTTTTTGGTTTGAAAAAATTTACACCACGTAATGGCCAATTAGATCCAGCATTTTCATAAATACCAACTGTTTGGGCACCATTATCAGAGAAAAATAAAATAATTGAATTTTCCAGCATATTTTTCCTGGATAATTTCTCGACAATTTGTCCAACAGAATCATCCATAAGGTTCACAACATCTAAAAGAAAAATGTATTTGAACTATAAAGTCTGAAAAATAGCCGTAAGCATGTGCAAATGTGTTTGAGGCGCATCCGCGCATGTGGATCGTTATTAGAGCAGACCTAGAAGAAAGGTTATATTTGGATCAATTCACGACATACGTTCTACTAGTCGATACCAACTGTGGCATAAATCATATAAAAACGCGGGAAAACCCTAATGGCAGTGGCGTACCTACATCCCCGCTAGCCCGGTGATGCAGGTGGCCCTAACAAATTTGATGGTACGTCTAGAGGGCTCTTTATATTATATGACGAAACTTGCGGTGGCCTAAAATTGGTAGTTACGCCACTGCCTAGCGGCGATATTTTTACCTGCAAATCGTCGCCTTTTTGGATCAGAAATATAACCATACTTTTGATTAGTTGCATTAATATCTGGAACACCCAGTTCCGTCCCATCTTCACCAGTATGTGCAGCTAAATGGCCTACCATTAGAAATAATGGTTCATTTGGATTATGTTCATCGATAATTTCTAAAGATTTTTCCGTAAATAATTCAGTAGCATAACGCCCAACTGCCGACCAAACTGGTTGAAAACCATTATGTAGATCTAAACCTGTCATAAACTAAAGCAGAAAAAGTTTGATTATAGATATTTTTTCTAATTGGTTGTAAAAGATTTTTTACAAAATCTCCATCAATTTCAAAAGCTGCATAATCAAAATAACCAACAAAACCATTCCAATAACCAAAATGTGTATCGAAACCACGTCCTGTTGGAGTGACTTTACGATAGGCAGAACCTAAATGCCATTTACCAACTAAATGCGTTTTGTATCCTAAATCTTTTAGATGTTCTGGTAATATACGCATATTTTCGGGAATCGAACGGTTCTCACCAGTACGTATTGGTGTACCTTGCAAACCTACCAACAACAACAACAGCCATAACAAAAAAGTAACGTAACCCATGTTCGGAAACCGCTCCAGTTTAGAGCGAGGCAAGACTTTGCGCTAACCAGAGCCATTTTTTTGCCACTCAGCGTGTTCGTAGCAAGAATTATTCACGTCAGTACTTGTGCGACGTCATTGTGTTTGAAGCTGAATCTGCTGTGTCGCTAGAAAACGGCTCAAGTCTGTTTCAACTAGACTCCCATCTATAGTTGGTGCTGGGACGCTGGCTGTGTTCTCATTTTGCATTAAAAGCCAGCCTTCGGATCGTTTGTTGCCTCAGTGGCAAATAAAATGTGGCACGTGAACGGTATGAGTTGTTTGACGGTCACTGGCTGTAGAATTGGTTGTCTAATGCAAAATGGGAACAAGGCTAGCGTCTCAACTATAGTCAGAAGTATGCAAGATCTGCGTATGTCTCTTACTAGTTTGGACCTTTTTGACTCGAACCGGTTACCGCAAAGGTTCTAAATCAGTCTTACAATCAGAGCAAGTACCGAACATGATCTCATCCGATATATTACCCGATCGTATTGGATAATTGCCGGTAAGGAAAGCCGCCCTAGATGGTGTACAAGTTGGTTGTGTATAAAATCGATCTAAAACCACCCCATTATAACCTAAAGCATCAATATTTGGGGTGGGTATTTGATTAGAACCATGAATACCGAAATCATTCCAACCCTTAAAAAATAAAATTTAAAATATCTAATGACGAAACAGAAATATAATCAAAGGAGGCTATGAATTTTAATTGTGAAGTCTATCTTTAGTTAAACCTCGATTATTCAGACTAACTGAGATATGGATAATCCGGATAATCAAGGATCCAGATGTAGAGATTTTTCGTAATATACAGGACGTCTCCCCGTAAGATACCTACTTAACCCGACTACTTACATAAATGTGACAGGTACTTTTCGTTGGGACATCCTGTATACGTACTTTCTACAATCCGGATAATCGCTGACATAGCCTACTTGATTTTTATTTTGACAAATATACAAAACAAATAAAGGAAAATCTTACGATATCGTCCCCAATAATGACAATAATATGTGGTTTTTGATCTTTTTCCGTATATAAACTTACAAAACTACTGATTAATAGATAAATAAAAACTATTGCCAATAATATTGTAATAATATACATGGTGAACACTAAATAATTACACTGTTTTTTGTTATTCATCTTTTGACTTTCACAACAACAATAACCACGAGAAGAAGAACAACAACATGACTTGAAGCTGGGAAAGTCCATAGTTAGTAGTAGGTAGTAGTATATATTTCTACTATAATACTAATATTTATCAAAACATTTAAATTAGCCCTTGGGAAGATAACTCGTGAAAAAAAGATGAAAAACAACTTATCACAGATTTTGTTCGCATTTTAAATAAATCCCACTAATAATATAACAAATACCGGTATATACAAATAAAAGTGTGGTCTTGAGGAGTTCGAGAGCAAGAGAAATGACAGATATGTGCAGTCTCTGCCATATGAATCAAAGTGAGATAGAAGTACGACCTCAAATTGTGAATTGTAGTGGGACAACGCACATATATTGCAAACTATAGCAATGGACAATGTTGGAGGGGAATCGTATTTCTTATCTCGTGCTCTTTAAGACCACACTTTTATCTGAACATATCTGTATGTTATATACGTCTAGACTCTGCCAATGATTATGATAAGCCATACTTAACGCAAAAAAATTAACCTTCAAAATTTGTCCTGATAAACAAAATAGAACGTATTTTGTGTATTTATATGAGAAGATAATTAACTATGATAAGAGATTACATCAATTTAGAATAAAATTAACTTGCAAGACAATCAATTTCTGTTTAAATCTGTGGTATTTGAGCACCTGTCCAATTAGAAAGTGACACCGACAAAGATAACAAATACGGAATCGATAAACATTAAGCAAAGATGGTAATATTTGTAGGCGGAGCGAAATCTCATATACAGACCAAGGAATTTTTTTAAAGGAACAAAATCTTATTTAAAATGGAAAATAATGATGAAAAATACAAATAAATCGAGA
>JAZBHA010000085.1:0-12724 GCA_037464855.1 Iselma pallidipennis | reverse complement strand
ATTACAATTACCACTTCTAATCCATTAGTATTTCAAACTTGATTTGTATTAATAGTCGTGACACATGTAGGATTCTTGAAAAAAGAACTGGTGATAGGTAATAAGGGTAAATTTACATTTGATATTATTTCATCGATTCAAATAGGCTATAGTAGTTGTTGATTACATTATTTATTCATAGCGATTTAATGGACAAATTTGTCGAACAATAAAAATGGAAATGTAATTTCACAATTAGGAAATTCCATGAAATTGTGTTAAATTTACAAGAAAATCCTTGATTTGATATACCAGTGTTTCTAAAACGGAACTTCGAAAAAAGTTGTTATATACCATTCTGGTTTGTGTTTTCCCGCCATTATTTATATCCTCTAAGGGATTGTGCAAAAACAATCAAATTCAACGAGTTGATTAAGTTTCAGGAGCCCGTGAGGCCCTGAAGGTAGTACCCTCTATATGTTAGAAGTATAAGCGTCCTATGTTCGAAACCAGAATTTTACCCCCACTCAAATGGTGGAAGCAATGACGCAATTTCCCACCATTTGAGTGGGGGGGTGACATGTCCCATTCTGCTACCTGAGCGTTCTTCCTAATTACTTTATTACTCCCATCCATTAAAAAAAAATATTTTTTAAAAGTCAATTGGCACTTCTTTGAAACAAACATGACACGTTAAATTATTAAAGAACAGTCCTGTAATCATTATTTTCTTTTTTCGATTTTTAAAAAGTGTACTTTTGGCGCCATCCAGTTTAACAGCTACATTTAACCATACTAACAGTAACTAGTAATTTTATTTATCAACAGTTGGCAGTTATTAAACGCCAACTTCAGGTTCGTTAACGTTCGTTTTTCTCATCATTGAACGAACGACTGTTTTATTGACATTTCGAGCACACTATTACGGATGAATTGATTTTTCACCATTTTTCGGGCCAACAACAGCAAAGAATTTTTGGGCAATTTTCCGAATTTTCCCATCAATCACGCCGAAATTTCCATCGAACAATGTGTACATAAAAACAATGAAAATCTCAATAAATCAGTGTTTATTATAAAATAAAAACCACACCCGCAGTGTATTTTATTATAATTTAATTATTTAATTATTATTTTTTAATTAATATACAAAATTGTATGTGTTTTATACAACAAATAATAATAATAATAATAACAACTGGTTATAATAAAACTGTAGTGGAATGGATACAAAACGAAAATTATCGTAAGTATAAATTGGAAACAACTAGTGGTACGTTATAGTGCAAGCAAAAGGGGCACTTATTTGGAGCCTTCACCTGTATGTGCCCTCTAATGTTGTCATATGTTAGTGGACGATTTGTTGTCCCAAACAAGCTACCAATATGGTATTGATGGGCCCCCACCTCGATAATTCATGTCACCTACGCCCCCTTGAAATGCAAAACGTGCCACTAGTCAACAATTACTCATAATTTATTTATATTTATAGTTAATTTTTTTGTATGTTGCTCTACTGTATCTGTTTTAGGACACAAGGTGATTCATTGTATGAAATCTTAGCATTACCAAAGACAGCAACAGGTGAAGAAATTAAAAAAACTTATCGTCGTCTAGCATTAAAATACCATCCAGATAAGAATCCAAATAATCCAGAAGCATCCGAAAAATTCAAAGAAGTCAATCGTGCCCATTCAATATTAAGTGATCCAACAAAACGTAATATCTATGATAATTATGGTTCATTAGGACTATATATAGCTGAACAATTTGGTGAAGAGAATGTTAATGCATATTTTGTTGTTACATCGACATGGTGCAAGGTAATGCAAACGATCAAACCAAACCAAATCCATAAATACATACATACAGGTGCAGATTTGAGAGCTCTTTATAAGGGACACCCTCAATGACGTATACACCAAAAATTAGGTGGATTGTACTATTACGCTTGAGCTTGAGGTTGGCCCTTTTTAATTGGAGACCCTGAAGGTGCATTAGCTTTACGGTCCGAAACGCATTTTGGTTATAACGTTCAAACCTCAGGAAACGTTAAGCTATGTTCTTATGGTGCATTCCGACGTGTGGCTTTAGCCAATCAAATTTCAGGATTTTCCGGAAATTTGAGACGTTCTGGATTCTGATTGGCTAAAGCCGTTCAAGCCTTCCATGAAAAAGAACTACTTGTTCTCATTGAAAATTTCATATGAACTACTTTTGATTCATGATTGATAAGAATGATAAGAAAAACACTAATCTTTTGAGTTTTTAGATATAATAGATAACCGGAAATTATTATTATTATTATTATGGCTAATTATAAATAGATATTTTATCTTGTTCTAGTTAAAAAAAAATAATAATAATAAATAATTTCCTCGTTATCAATATAGGAGAGTAGTTCACATAATGGTTTTTTCAATATATTTATTATTTACCCGAAAAAATTTGATAATTTTTTCATTTCTAGAACAAATTTTCCTTCAAAACATCAATAATAATTACAGTAAAACTCGTTTATAACGACACCTCGGCTATTACGACGAACCTAATGATCTAGTCCGAACATTATCTGACTCTCCATTTCTACTTGCATCACTCTAAAAGTCCGGTTATAACGACACTCATCAGATATATAAAGTCACTATTTCCTAGGTCTCTTAAGTGTGTCGTTATAAACGAGTTCTACTGTATTTACATAAAATATGTTTTGTTGTCGAGAATGATTCAAGGAGAATTAAAAAAAAGCCATAAAAAGTTTTAGTAATCGATAACACAGGGCCGTATTATTTGAAAGAGTGGCGGGCCCATTTTGTAGGAATGCTTTAACTTAGAAACAGACACAGTTACTTGAAGAAGTACAGGGTGTTCAACGGTATTTCGCCTCGAAGTAGGTGGCGACATTTGAAAGTATATCGCAGCTTGGTTCGACCGCTTGTTGATAATTTGTTGAAAATTTTTTCATTAGTTTGGCTTAAAAACTTGTCGCTTTCAAATAAATTGAATTGACCTGACCTGACCTGACCCTAAGTTCAAATGTCGCTGCCTACCTTTTATGTAAAAGCAAAGACTCTTTAGCGGACAGAAGTTCCACAGGGACACACGTGGCCCTACAATATGTTACTATTAGTATAGTCGAACTATTTAGACTTGACCACTTTGACTAAAACAACGTTCCGGTTGTGCGACGGAGACGTTTATAGAAAACGGTGGATTTTATCGAGTTTCGCCTGTATTATCTGAATTATTACACGTGTTCGAAATTTGACAGTTTGATAACGATGCACCACGTGTTTTAATTTAGATATCAAAAGTACCATGACCTTAACGTTTGCCGAATTTTGGAAAACATTTTTTACTGGAAATTGATGAGTACATTTATTATCATCAATTCATAATATTTATAGTAACCTTGACTTATCAGTATATAAGTAATAAATATTTATTGACCATCTTCAATATTTTGTTTAAATAAAACTAAAATAGCAATAATATTAAATATTATTATCGTCATTTGATGATAAGATAAGTACAGGTTGTTCCAGTTGGTGGTTCATGTCAATATTTCGGTCGATGACCCACTTAATAATACTTAAGGACCCAAATGGTTCTTTGTACTTGCCGAGGCTTGATAAGAAAGGGCAGCCTTTGCGGTATCTTAGGATTGATTAAAGTTCAATTACTATCTATGTGCATTGGTAATACTTGTTCGAGACACCCTGTATTTCTGTATATCTCCTAATCAAATCTCAACTGTATGTATGTTTATATTGTTGACCTTTATCAGTTGTAAATTAGTATTTCTAGAATATCGTGTTCTATCTTTCTGCAATCTTTCAATCAAATTTGATTGACAATAATAATAGTAGTAGTGATGATAATAATGATAATAATTTAGAGAACAATGTCCGATAAAAAGATTCCTCGTCGTCTTATTGTATTTAGTTGTGATCATCCTGTAGTTATTTGAATAATAATAATATTGATAATAATGATAAATTTGATTATTTCAGGCACTGTTCGTTTTGTGCGGCCTAGCAACATGCTGCTATTGTTGCTGTTGTTTGTGTTGTTGCTGTAATTTCTGTTGTGGAAAATGCAAACCAAGACCACCAGAAGATACTGGAGATTATCATAATTTAAATGTAAGTTTTAATTATTATTATTATTATTTTTTTTTGTATTGTTAACTATGAAATATTGTTATTTTGGAAGGATTTCCTTTTAAACCAACCAGACATTACTCAATTTATCGAACGATAAATCGAACAATTACTAGAATCAATTCATCGTTCGATTAGTCGTTTCGATTTGGTTCCTAGTCTGTTGTGCGACGAGTACACGGAGAAACGTCAAAATGACTTGAAATGACATAAGAAATTGTTCAAACGCAGTTCGATAGATTATCTTACGGGACCATACGATTTCTCGATTCGATTTATCGTACAATTTATCGAACGACTTGCAGACGGTTCAATTTTGGATTCAATAATCGTAACAACTTGAGTTGTTCGATTTATCGTTCGATAAATTGAGTAATGTGTGGTTCGACTTTTTGTCAATTTGGAGATAAATTTTCGGGAAATACTCTATAGGCATGCTTTTTTTTCGTTGTTGTTTTTTTTTCTGAATTTTTTTCTCAAAAATAAAAACGATTTTGTTCTCTGGATATTCTGGATAGAAAGTTGGATACGTAAGTAGTAAATATTTGGCACCATCATTAATCATTCATTTGATCCTATTTATTTTCATTTTTTTTACCACTAATTTTTATCTTGCTTTGATTTTACTATTTCGACTATAAACTATAAACTGGTCCTTCGAGCCGGAAGGTAAGATTTTTAATTGTGTGCACAATTTGGTCAAGTTTTACACAAATCTTGTTTTTTATTCAATTTTTTTTTTTTTTAATTGGTTCTAATCACAATTTTTTCTCCAAGCACTTTTTTTTTTAATTTTATCCAAATTTTATTTTAATTTTGTCCGTCGTTCTCATACGTAGTAATGTTTTTACAGCGAGAACAAGGTCCAAGTCAACCTATTACAAGCCAACCAGGTAAAAGGGTGAGTTCGCTTTTATGAAATGGGTTTTTAACAAAGGGGCTAATTCAACACAACATCCTATTTCTGTTTTAAAGAAAATTTGCATGTTTTTCCTGGATTTTCTCACAATAATTAAAAATTTCTTCATTTACTCCTTTTATTTATTTATTTTTATTAACACATGCTAATTGTAAGATTATTATTTATATCGTATTGGGACTATTTAATAACAAATTTCGATGTAAGTTACTCTTGTAAATAATTGATTTATGTATAATTTTTGAAAATGTACGTTTGAAAAACCTCTGATAACGAACGAACATGTTACTTTGGTCAAATGACTGTTTTATCCTTGGTAGTTTATTGAAACTGCATTGTGAAGTCATGCTAACATCATAGTTATATGTCGATTCTTGTGGCAGAGACCCTACAGTGTAAGTGCGTTTTCAGGCACACCGGCGAAACCGTCACCGTCGCCGCCACCGACACCGGATGCAATGGTCCGGCAATGCCGGTGTGTGTGAAAAGCATGTGGTTTGTACCACTGTCGGTGCCGGCAACGGCATATAACCGGTGTGTGTATGAGAACGCACTAAGGAATAGTGACTAATAAACATGATATCTACTTTGACCAAAACATTATCGATTTACTACTGGATCATTGATATCGATTTTTTTTCCCAATGTTTACAGGATGAGCTATCGGACGATGAAGGCTTGGGTGGAGGTGGTGGTGGTTTACCATCACAATCCAGTCCACCAGTAACATCCCAACCATCACCAAAGAAAGGTCCAAATGCTCCAGTTTATGCAATGCCACCACCAACATCATCGAATTTAAGTGAGAATGCGGCACTCAATCAAGGTGATGTGCCAGTTTATACACCAGGTAAGATTTCTTTCCCTTATCATTACTTCCGTCCGGTAAATCCCATATGGGTGCAACAAATTCCACTATCCACTCCGATTAATAGTCCGTTAATGAGAGGTTTTACTGTCCTGTGTCATCAATGTTTGTTGGTTTTTTTCTCAATAAATAAATAATATCTAAATTTATTTACAGGTATGACTAATTCTCCAACGAAACAACAATGGTGAGATTGATAAGGGTCGTAATTTTTCGATAATTCCAATTTTTCGTTTTTACTGTTATTATTATTATTATTATTATTATTATTAATTCCTATTTAATAAAAAAAAGTAAATTTTACTAGTCAAACATTTACTGAGTGACTTAATACACACACACAAAAAAAATAATGATAACGACTCATATTTAGAATTTTAAAGTAATAATAATAAAGTTTTCTTGGCAAATCAAAAACCCAACACTTTACACACTTAAAGGGCCCTATACACGCTCCGGCGTGCATCTTTGCCTGATCACGATTTGTCTCCACTTGAGAACAAATAAAAGTCAACTGATCTACGGCAGTTACGCTAAAGATGGCAGCACTATATGTAGATGTCGCTGTATCCCGAATTGGGTGATTTGTTTTAACAGCGTGCAGCGCTTGAAGTCGCACATATGCCGGACGTCAAGTGTGCCGGCAATTCCGGAACGTGTATAAGGCCCTTTACATGCTTATCTTGTCTATTAGTAATGATAATTTCTGGAACAATCTGTATTATGTTATTATTTTGACTCGATTTATTTTTTTTCTTCTCTAAATACAAATTAGAAGGAAAAAAATCGAATCATACTAAAATTATTTGAGGAAGAAAAAAAAGAGGCCATTTTAGAAATAATAATTAAGGACAAAAAGTAAACGAAGTCTTCATATAAAATTAGTTAAACTTTAGTAATTTATTGTTTTCTTATCGGAACAGTATTTTTCGTGTATATATTGTTTTTTTCTGATTCAATTATTTGTTGGAACGTATTTTTTTCGATTCATTGTTGATATATTTAAACAATTAACGATAATAATATAAAGTAATTACATGTATGATTGATTATTTCTGAATACCCTTGTTGTATTTAGTGATCCCTAAATTTATAGAACTATCCTACTATATTTAATTATCTTATTATTGATTGTGAGATGAATTTAAGAAGAGAAAACACACAAAAAAAAGGCGGAAAGACCGAAAGGGATATTTGTGTATAACTTGCTGTTAGTGTTCTTTTATTACAAAAAGAGAACAAATCAATTTTTGAATCAATTATTATTATTATTATTATTATTAATCGTTGATAGTGGTTTGTTGTAATTACAACACAAATATAATAAATTCTTATACACATACACATAATAGGTCTGTTCCAACTATTATAGAATCCGAAACTATCAAAAAAGTGCGACGCATGCGCCAATCAGTTTAAAACACTCAAACTAGACTATCTGCGCATGCCTCAAACTTTTCTGATAGTCTTGTATTCTAGTTGGAACAGACCTAATATTATACACAGACACAAACACACAAAATATGTGGTTGTAAAGAATTCGAAAAAAAATCAATTTAAAATTATTATAAATTATAATATAATCGAACACTAGTTGAATTGTAATTTTATTATTTATTAAATGTATAATTGTTATTCGATGAAAATTGATTCCTTTCTATTAGCTTTAGAAATTATTACCAATTAATTATTAAAATATTGTCTCAGCAGATTTGAATGTGTATAAATTTACAAATTTCAATTTGATTGGACAAATCGCATAATATAGAAAACTATCATTATAAGACTTGTATTATTGTATTATTAATTTTTCCGGTCCTTTTACACATTTCCTATTTCGTCCTACCTGAATAGCGATAGCTAATATTTGCTCTTGTGCCCACTCGCCAAAATAAAAAAACCGAAGGCAATTCCGAGTATTGGAAACGAAAAATGGAAAAACCATTGTAAAAATTTTGTGCCCCTAATATTACACCTCCCTGTGCGGTCACCATAAAACTTGATATATTCTGCCCGGTGGGCCAACAGCTTGTCAATCCGGCACTGGTTAGACGAAAGACCAAGTATCCTGGAATCGTTTGGACGCTCGATTTACTCATTGTTAGTAAAGAACAGAGATATAAATTTGCAATAGGAATAAGGATACGTATATATGTGGGTAATTGTGTTTATATTTGATTTAAATGTCCCGCTCAAGCTTGCTGGGCCGAGCAAGCAAATTCTTGAAAAGTGAGAAGAGGATGAAGATGAAGATTTGCGTTTGAATTGAATCGATTGCCTTCGATCCGCCGGCGGACCGGGCCAGTGTACGTGTGAAGGTATTCATTTGATTACATTCCAAGGGTGACCAACTGTCCCGATTCACCCGGGACTATGCCGGTTTAAACAAACTGAAAGTCACGCGTCCCGTGGAGCATGTGTCCGGGACGCGAGAAGTCCCGGTTTTATGGCCGGATCATTAGTTTGATGGACCGATAGCAAAAAATTGTTATAATATAGATTTGATAAAAGCCGAATTGCTAGTCAAAATGAATTGCACACAGAACTTTATAAAAGAAAAGACAAATGTTTTAGAAGAATCGTGACAAAAAATTTTTAGTTTTATCCCGCAGTGGCGTCGCTAGTGCTTTTGGCACTAAAAAATTATCGACAAAAAGCAAACTGCTAAAGATTAATAACACCTCTGTCCCAGGTGGTTTCTTGGGAAAGTTGGTCACATTCCATCCGGCGGCGGTGCCAGGCGACGGCGATAGTATCGCCGGTGTGCCTAAAAACGGGCTACAGGTTCATCGAAAGATTATGTAAGTTTATGATAAATAAATAAAGGCTAATGCTGTAAGATTTCTTCAGTTTTTTTTTGTTGTTGTAAGATTACAATTTTAACTACATGTGAACACATTACCCTATATACGATGACACTCCACGCACAAAGAAAATAGTGACGTTATAACCGAGTACTGCTATAGTAGGACTATAGAGTGATGTATTATAAATATAATAAATGCAGTGGACACTATTCGAACTGTTAGATGTCGTTACATAAGATGTCGTTATAACCAAGTTCTATTGTAATTAAAAGCAAATCGACTCCATTCTTGATGTGCCTACAGGTTTCAATTCAAAAATCGGTACTGCAGGATTTATTGTGCTTTCAAAATGTTTTTGCAACAATTTATTTTTAAATTTGTACCACAGTGAATGAGATCAGTGGCTGGCCATGTATAGCACTATGAGATTTTCTCAGAATCCTTCATCTTCTTAAATTAGTTAAAGCTGTAAAATATGCCCAAGATGAACGAAGAATCTTTAATCAACAGAAAAATACAATTAAAATAAAAATAAATCTTTTCTTTTTCGATAAACTTACCCCACTATATGTAGCAATATTAACTGGTATTAAACGCAATGTTACTAATAATAATGGTTCTTTGAGAGCTCTCATAAAAAATAATAAATCTTTTTTGAATTCTTGTGGACAATCAGTCCAATTTATTTCAAATAAACCATAACATAATTTTGCACTCTACAACAGAACTTGTTTAAAAAATAAATTATAATGAATTCTTACCAAAAAAAAAGCCACTTTAGCACAAATTTCATCACCAAAATAACAATACAGTAATATTTGAATAGAAATCCCATAAATATACATCAAGGAACATATAAATCGTACATCAGATGGTGGAATCTGAAAATCCATCTTTCATTAATAATCTAAAGATAATAATAAGGATAATAATTAAAACAAACCACTGATAAGACAAATAGTGTCAAACAAATTGCAAGAACCGAGCATATAAATTGCAGCACAACGATCTCATTAAAAACAGTTAAAACTTGTTTCGAATAATTTAAGATTAAACGATGATGTTCAACTCGACTGATCAAGATTTCTTTCAAACATTGATAATTATTGATGAATTGTTGATTACTTCCACTGATCATATTAATAATGTCATCGTATAGTAAATCACATTGTGCCCCAATTTGTATCATATTAGCAGCAAAACATGTATCACCAGCAATAGAAATTAACGCAACCGACAAGACACTGCAGGATTGTATCAAATAAATAAATTCAAATAAATATGGACGTTTATAATCAAATGGTAACCATGCAGGCCATGGTAAATCTATTTCATTTTTACTTAATAATGGAAATATTGCAATGACTAAAATACAGTAACTGATACAAGGAAAGAAAAATAGAACAAATATCTGTTTGGATAATTTAATAGCAACTTTTAAGATCTCTGTTTGTTTATCATTTTTTGGTTGAAATCGTTTCTTGTCTAAATAATTCAACATTTCTTGCATATCATTGAATTTATAATGGAAAATTAAAAGTTTAATCATTGCAACAATTGTATTTGCTAACAATGATAAAGTATCAATGATTTCAATATAATTATTTATATTGATAATAACATACACTAGTACGGTTGTATTATAAAACATCAATATAATTAATATAAATAGTTTATAAAATGTATAGAATTTTTCATCTGGATATTGCCATAAACCGCAAATTTTGAATAATTTCACTATAGATTGGACACTTTCTTTTAGATTAACTGACATTCTTATGGTTTCTTGCAACCGTTTTATATTAAAAAAAAACAAACAGTTATAATAGTGTCGAATCGGATTTGACAAAGACTGAACTGAAATATGGCTGGGATGTCTTAATCCTTTTTATACTTAAACGTCAAATAAATAATTGATTGATTTTAAAAATTTACGATTCATTCAAGCCGACAATACTCGGACTAGATCAGGATGCCTAGTTCCCATCGACATGAAAAAACGTTAATAGGTAAAAAATTCATTTTCGTCTACCAATATTACCGATTTGCAGTGATATTGTATTATATTTCAATTTTACATTTTACAATTGGCGTTTTATTGCTGTTTTCCATTTGATAAAGATTAATACGGCAATTATTTGGTATTTTATAAAAAGCCGTCACAGTGTAAGCATCAGAACACATAAGATTATTAAAAGTTAGAAATAGTAAACATGTACAACTATTAGGTATATTGCAAATAAGCAAAATTAAAAATGATAAAACTGATTTTTGTCTCATTGCACCATTGTTGTGCTGGTTTTGTTTTGCTTTAGACAAACGGATTAAAGCAAATTAGTTAAACTAATTGGCTGCGTTCAATTTTTTCCCCGCTATCTGGGCTACGTGTCCCACCAATCCACCATTTGGTAGTTCCCGAATTTTATCGAAAAGTAGTTGAAATATTCAACGATTTGGGTAGCCTACCTAAAATATACATAAACGAAAGAATCTTTAATTGGTTGAGACGTGGCATAGGAGATTTTCCAGTTAAGTTATATTTGTTATAGATCTTCAGTGAAGGTATGCTTTTAGGACTTTAACAGTTATCAAGACAGTAAGTAGGTACAAGTTTATTATAAAACAAGATAAGACAATAGACTTTTGTCATTTTAGAACTATCAGCTTGAATTTATGATTGGTATGATGTGTTTACTAACTGTTACGTGTTGACCACCTGTACAGCTCTCACAAGAGTTAAACGTCGTTTTTTTTTTGGAAAAGAAACCAACCTGCAATGGAATTTCAGTCAGCTAGGACAGTGTTTGCCATTTATGACTCAAACTGGCATAGGTGTTTAAATTGATCAGTAGATAGCTAGATATTTAATACGGGGCTGGGTTTCCCCAATTATACTTAGACTCCAGTGGTCCATTGTAAGCCCCGATTTTCAGAGCTCCCTACAGTCCTGAGCCTTTGATAAAGCCCAGGATGTCTTCAGTGGATGGCCTCTGTACCTCCTGAGGTTCGATGAACGGCAACCCGAACCAGCGGTGCCTCAGCTCAGAAAGAGCAGAGCATTCGCACAGCACGTGAGCCGCCGTCTCATCGTCCTCTGAGCATTTCCTACATGTGGGGTCGTTTCTGACGCCCAACACTGTGAGGTGCTTGTTTAAGTGGCAGTGCCCTGTTAGGATCCCTACCACTTTCCTTAAATCAGTCCTGTTTAGTGACAGAATCTGTTTGGAAAGCCTCCTGGAAGGACTTTCTATGAAGTTCCTTGCCTGTTGTGCCTTCGGGTATTCCAACCAGTAATTTTTGTGGGCCTCACTTACCCACTTACTGGTTAGCGACTTTATTGCGGTAGTGGCCATCCCGAGTGCCGGTTCCGGCCCAAGGAAGCTCTCGGTCGATGCCTCCCTTGCCAGCCCGTCGGCAATCTCGTTCCCCACCACTCCAGAATGTCCCGGGACCCACATTAGGGTAATCCTGTTGCAAGCCCCGAGTTTGTCCAATGTTTCATGACAGTTTTGAACTAGTTTGGATGTGCAGACCTGGGAGGATAAGGCCCGCAGCATCGCTTGACTGTCTGTGCAAATCAGGATTCGTCTGTCTATATAGGATCTACTGCGAATCTCCGACAGACAGGCTATGAGTGCATATAACTCTGCCTGAAATATCGTAGTGTGCATACCAAGAGCAAATTTCTGTTTCACCCTGGGTCGCATACCGTATATTCCTGCTCCTGCGCCATGATCGCTTTTGGAGCCGTCTGTGAACCATACAATGTCATATCCCTTGTATGGGTCTTCTGCTTCTATCCAGTGCCCTCTTAGATTAGATTAGATTAGACAACTGGGGTCGTTTGGCTGTTCAGCCTTTCTGAACTGCGACCATTTTTGATCTATTGTTCGTACCCTTCTATCTATTGGTATCCCAAAAAGGATATCTTCTTCACGAAGTTGATTATCTCTCTGGGAGACTTGTTTCCCACTTCGGCAGGCGACAT
>JAZBHA010000084.1:99010-119958 GCA_037464855.1 Iselma pallidipennis | reverse complement strand
AAAAGCGATGTATTCATAAACTTTTTCGTCCCCAAGTCAATTTTTATATTATAACGGAAACTCGCCAAAGGCATATATGTAGAGGCAAGCTAGTTGATATTAGTATACAACATTATATAGATTATTTCAAATCGATAACAGGACAGTACCGTGAGAGGCAACACCCAACCAGCGACAATCAATGACCTGTCAAAACTGACGAATTAGAAACAGCTTTGGAACTAATTGAGATTTTATCAGACTACTTTCATCGTAGCTCTACGAGTTCAAACTATTAAACTTATATCTTTTTTTGTTGAGGCCTATCACTACAGTTAAATTGAAAAAAGAAAACAGATTTTCTAAAAAGTGTATCGAGAAAACTTCAAAGTGACGACACGACCTGTCAATTGGACCTAATCCTGATGATAGGATTTGAATGAGGGACCGAGAAAAAAAGCCTTGAACGCTCTTGGATTACATAAAAGCAGAGGAGAATGAGCAATGCTCTTTAGATCTGTTCGTTTTGGCCTTTACTGCCACAACGACAATTACTTATTGTCAACCTATCCATAAGTGTCCACTTATCATTCTGACAGCTGATAATTTCGACTAATTGAATTGTTTGTCTAATCATACTACTTGCGGCTATTTGTTGTTCAAACTAATATTTCATTATTATGTATTGATAAATACGTTGGC
The DNA here is from genome assembly GCA_037464855.1 of Iselma pallidipennis. Taxonomy (NCBI): domain Eukaryota; kingdom Metazoa; phylum Arthropoda; class Insecta; order Coleoptera; family Meloidae; genus Iselma; species Iselma pallidipennis. The sequence continues at coordinate 119,277 of JAZBHA010000084.1, read as the reverse complement.
CAGTTTGTCTTTTTTTCGTGATTGTTTGTTTGTTTGCAAAAGAAATTATAGAGATTGGAGAAGAAGCTTCTTGTGAGGGGTGTCGTTGAAACAAACAAGCTGGCATCGTGTTAATTGCCCCTATCTATAACCAGTACTTCAGCCAAGTGGTTCGCTTCAACGTGAAAAAGTTAAATAATTATTGGCCAGGACAGGCTTGCTCGTTATTTTCTGTTCAAGATGGGCCCGCCGACTGTGCCTGTACCGCGCCACAATTGATAACCTGTAGTGTTTACAGACAGACTATATTATAATAAATATTATGAGTGGTCTAAATCTTAATTTGGTGGGTTATGTTTGCATTGACATTTTTCGTATTTTATGGCTTATTTTCGAACGGTGGGGCTGACGATGGGGGGCACTTCCTTCCTACTGTAGGGGGCACCTCTGCGGGTATTCTAAGAAAAATTCCCCACAACAACTGATCCTCTCTCTACGTAAATACATACACATATAGCATCGATTTTCTATTGTTTAAAAAAATTCTTGGACATATAATTTTTTTCTGTCTAATCGATAAAAGTGCTCATAATAATTCTAATCACATCACTCAAATAAAAAAGCATGAGCACCCACCGACAATTATACAAAATAAGCAAACTGATGTCGCAGTGTTTTATTTCCCCTATTGTTTCATTGTTTGTGCAATCGTGAGACGCCTAGCGGGGGCCCCGTGATTTATCGGGGCACGTGGGGAATGCAGCCGGCGCCATCGGGGGCGCCCTGGCCCCGAAGAACTCACCGGGTTATTGTATTTGTTACATGTTGTGATGGACTATTTTGGAATTTCTATTGTTTCGCGTTCTTCAACCACTGAACTTCAAGCAGACCAAGTTTTTTTTCAAATAAGCTAAATATTCACGATTTTCTGTACGGATAATTCAATTTAGATATTTTTTCCAAAAATTAGTCCATGAAAAAATGATTTACAGACTCGATAATCAAGAATATTTTCCATTTTTTCTCATTTTATTGCCGATCTGTATTTCCTCTGATTCTTTTGTTCCATTTTATTTAGCAGACACCTACAGATGGACTTTGCATGTGAATTCTTCTCACTGGAATAGTAGTCGCGGTTTCCACAGGTACGAACAATGCATTAAAAAAAAACGGACAGACGCTGTTGCAAACGAGAAAAAATCCGAGTTCCCCAAAAGTTGCCTAATTGATGTGTCGTTTTTATTTTGCTTAATACGAGACCAGGACACGGTTTGGCCATTAAAACGTCCACCATATCGCTGACCGATCTGTACTAGATAGATGATGGGCCACAAGACAAATGAAGCGCGACTCGGGCCAACGCACAAAGCTCTGCAAGAACCCCAACTGTTGTTGGTACTGTCGCCATAAATACCACTACTCTCTATCATCGCCCAATCAAATTGTCACAAATGATATCAAATCCAAAAGAAAAAACAATAAAAATCAAATGAAACCGAGACAAAAAACAATGTCTTCGAAGCACCAGAAATTATATTTCGGTATAATGATTGAAAATCTAAATCTGTGGTCGCTATCTTTCAATTATCTTTCGAAAGGATCAGTTTTCTTCTGTCAAATTAATTACAACATTGACCGTTGTCTCCCCATATATACCTACTATGTATACACACACACACACACAGACACAGAAAATGATTATTTTACCAGGTATTATAAACCAAATAGACATTATATTGTTGGTCAGTGGTGGCGCCAGATCGGGGGGACATTAATGAAGGTCTGACCAGAATCCGGCGGTCCGGTGCGGTTCCGGTTATTGGAATCAGCGAACCGCGCCAGTTGCCATAAACTACCAACAACAGGAACAACGAAAAGGTGTACTGTAACCGGAGTCCGGAGCGATGAGATGCGGTCATAAATGCCCCTTTTATTAGTGCCATTACAGTTGTTCAGATCTCTTCTTATACATACATATGTGAATATATATATGATTTGATATGAATTCTTGGAACGGAAGACGACTGAAACACTAACCTGAAATTTAATGACGAAGTAGAACATTAATTGTCAACGCTAGTCACTGAAACGACCTACACGATAAAAACTATAAAGACGTAACAACCTCCACATTAGTTACATTAATAATAATAGTAATAATAATAATGATAATAATAATAATAATGAAAGAGGAAAATTTTAAATAAAGCTCTAGGCAAAGTAATCTCGTACATCGTCAATCAAAGATTGAAATTTGTCACAAGTCTAAACAAAATCTTGACACGATCGATATACGTCTATGCACAGATGCAAGCTCGTGAATAATTATATGAAAATCAATTATAACAATCATTTATCAAAAATTTCTCGAGTTGCACTGTCACCCTAATGTTCCAACATCGATCACAACCTGTTTTAATCATAATTTTGTATCAACGATATAAACGAAACAACATCTGCTCATATCCTAATTAAACAGACACAAAATAATAACTCAATCAACTTTATTCTACTATTGTCATTCATTTCTGTTGAGAGATTTGAAAGAGAAAACAGGAGAACACCCACATGATATTATCTTCTTTAAACTGGATCACAACTATTTTGCTAAAGTTTAGACGTCATGCTGGCAGGCCACCGTGAAATTTCTGTTAGGAAAATGTTTGTCAACAAGAGATTTCTTGTGTAAATACAAGGACAATGATGTAGAAACGGATGGCCTGCCCTTGTACAGGAACAATAAGACAAGTGACAGAGAACGATGGCCTTTTAACAAACCATAATATACATAAATGTGACAAACCAATTTTGAGAATTCCAAATTTTAATTATTCAAATTCGAGCTTGTATTCGACATCACTACATTTAATCCCAATGCTATCATACTGCAATTTTAATATCTTCTATAGGTATCAGTTTCCAAGTGGGTAGTAAATTATTAGCTTTGTGGGACAATAGGAACCGATCTAATACACAAAGAACTGTCAATTCTGTGAATAGAGATTTTAGGACAGATGCACATTATTGTGTTAAATCCTAGAAATGAGTTTATTTCGTGTTGTTGGCGTGTCAACTTTTATTTACAACTTGCTCTAGCTTATGTCGATAGAATTATTTGATTGTATGTGTTCGTGCTTTGTATAATTGATATAATATAGTGTTTTTCGGTTAATTCGTTAATTATCCTGCTCTGGTCAATCACTATTTTGGTCTACGTTAATTATACACCAACTAAAAACCGTAACAAATTCCATTCAACTGATAACTGGCCAGGAGTCCATTAACAAGATGTTCTTAATTTCGATATCAAAACAAGAAACATTACAACGGGTTGTGTAATGTTGAATATGTTTCAGCTTCAGGTAGGTCTTTGTAGCGAATTTGAATTTTTTATGAATAAAAAAGAAAGTCTTTAGAAATTTAAAAACAAAATTTATAAATTTATTGAAATGAATTCATGTCGGTAGATGAAGTTACAAGTGTTGTAGTGTTTCCAATACGATTCCGTAATGCGTTAAATTTGAAAAATTATTTGATTTTCTATTGTTATTGATGTGTATTTTATGTCAATGTCGGTGGTCTTTTAATAATCGTTCATGAAATTCAATTTCACATAACTATACGTACATATACCTATAGGATTAAAAAGCAACATATAAGAAATAATAAAACTGTCCTTCAGCTTTGATTTTACCTGTTAAATTTATTCCATCAATTTCGTAGTAATATCAACAATAAACCACCATGTAGTCAATGAAGAATCTGAAGACTGAATATGATCAAGCTTTACGGCCACTTTTCAGTTAATAACATAATAAATTCAACATATGTGAACACTATTTTTTATTACCCCCACAAAGAGATAATGATAAACGGGATGGTATAGTAAAAGCTTTTAGTGGGCAGTTTAATGATTTGTTTTCGGCTATCAAAGACAACAGTGTAAATTATACGAATTGAATTCGAAGAATTGACTATTTTGAAGGAAATCCTAGCTTTTATCAATTTATTTATAACAGTTTGCGGTAAACATGGAATTTTTCTAAATATGCTTATATACTATAGGTATATTTAAAACAACAACACATTTTGCCTTATATACCACGTAATGGTCTTAAAGGAGCGTGATAAAATCATGTTAATGTAAATTCATGTCAGACAAAATATATGTTTGTGTTATCCCAAGTTACGGGAAGCAATAAAATTAGACGAAGCGAATGTAATTGTTTGTTGGCTGGCCCCCAGTTCCAGAAAATTTTCAATCAAACAACCATATAATGCAATCGAACCGTTATGTAATTATTTGTTTACGGTGTTGTATTTGCAAATTTTTGTTTACTTAAAGTACCGATTTCTCTTCAATATTTACGACATTAATCGATCTATTAGTCGTTTTAATGCAACTTACAATACTAACTGCTATCCTTTATCAATTACAACCAAGAGTAAAACCCATTGGTATATATGATGGCAAATGAGCAAAATACTATAACAGGTAATCAGAATGCTACTGTTGCTAATAAAATCTTGACCATCTGTTGTGTAATTATAGTTAGTTAGAAGAATTGAGAGAAAATAACCCTAGATTCACAAGAAATTTTACCATTTTTGAGTATTTTTAATTAATCTCAATGGGAATATTAACTGTTAGTATGTGTATCTTTAATACTTCTATAGCTATTTTATCCATCAAGATTTATCATGCCGAATATGCCAGCAACTTCAGTATGTCTGCAAGATAACGAGTTTTGAGTTTCAACTTTTGAACTTCCTTGTTCGTGTTTGTGTTCGCGACTTTCACATAGATAGGAGCTCTTCCAGTTGTAAATGCCTGTAATGTCGCGCATTATATTTTTAATGGGTGTTATACATCATATAATTTGTCATTGTATAACAACAACATTCACGATTGTGTTGCTTGAAAAACTATCAAGAATTAAAAAGTACCGAAAATGGTTTTATAATTTAACCAAAAAAGGATTACTTAAATCTTTTTCTTGAATGATGATGACGACGACGACAACGTCTTTGTTCATGTCGTATTGTTTCAACATAACAACAGTGAAAGAACCCTATTAGATAGAGAGACACGGATGAAAAATGAATTGAAAACTCGACTGACTATAAATCGTCAAATATATATATAAACAGATATATCAGGTTTGAAGTCATTAAGAAATTGTTGAATTTATAACCGATTCTGTTTAGAGTATTTTCTGACAGTCTTTCACATACCATACCCTGTCTCTCAACAAAACAGTGAATAATGACAGGTCGGTTCATTTTGTTTTCGAATAAATTCGCGACGACGTTATTTCACTTTGGGGGCGGACAGAAATAAATCGACCAGCTTGGCTGACTCTCTCGCCTATCATTGCTTAGTGGTTTTATTACCAACCGCCCGCACTGTTTTACATATCGACACTTGAATAAGCAGATTAACAGGCACGACATTACATACAAGCACACATACATAGGTATACATACACCATTATTCAGCCATTGTCTTTTCGAATTTCATAATACACATACTAGGAACATGTACCTAAGTAATATACACGAATAGAGAAATATTTCGCCTTTAAATTCATACATCAACAAATTTTCCACTTAAAGGTTATTTTTCCAATTAAAGTAGAACACTGATATGATTAATTACAAGTGAATGTATTATAGATAAAAATAAATATTATTTTAAGAGAAAGCCGTTGTGACAGAGAAAGTGCCCAAACAGAAATCTTTAATTTCTGCTTCTAATATATCATGACCAAAATCAAAATACTGGAATGTGTACAGTCTGGTTCCAATTATAAGGTACATACGTATAATTGTTTTTCTTGAAATAATGTTCCTTCTCATGAATCACTAAAAGAATGGAGATCTTCTGTAGATGAAGTTGCTACTAACGTCTCCATTAAAATTTATTATTTGTTCATATTTTCCATTTAATTTTCCACTTTGTTATTACGAATCTTAGTATTTTTAAAATTTTCCCATGAAATGAAGTATTCCAATTTGATACAACGCGATTAAAACAAGAAAACTGAGAAGAAGATTGAAGTCCTAAAACAAGACCTTGTATGGTCCAGGATACAGGTTTTCGTCTTTGGATTGTAGGTATATTTGAATTTTTTTCGAGAATGGAATCTTAGAAAACTATGGAAAGCGTAGGTTGGCTTTTTGCTCAGTTTGTGGTCGAGTCAAAACCTGCCATCTCTGAACAATTTTTCATTCTTACAATTAGTTCAATGCAATGTTGCAGTTGTGTAAAAGTTAGATGCAATACAGGGGCTGTGCTTTAACTAATCTTGTCCATAGCAGTATATTTTAACTAACATATGATCAAAAGGTGGGAATTGTTATCTATTTTTAACGTAGAGAAAATTTATTGTAAAAAAGTGTAAATTGCTGTGTGTGACTGATTAAATGGACTTTAAATAGCTCATAATTTTGTTCCTTTTCTCATTCACAAAAATCAATTTTTATAGAAGAAACTGGTATTTTATAGTGAATTTAATATTTTTTTGATGTCAATGTTTGAATTATTGTTATAGTTAGTGAATGTGATGTCCAGAAACGTGGCCATTGTATAGACTGTTGTTGCTTGGGTGGTCCAACAGACACTGTCATCGAACCAAACCGACCAACGTCTGTATGTATAGTGGGCATTATAGAGATCCTATTTGTACAATTAGGTTCTTGTCAATTGTAAAGTAACGATAGTTTGAACAGATATGGACATTAGAAAAAGTACTGTCCAGTTGTATACATGGTCACCGATGAGCTATATAAATGTGTGTACGTTACACACAAGTTGACAGGTGCTTTCCCTTAACGTCTATTCAATTCATTCACAAATTCTATTGTAAAATGTAGAGATGTGTATGTTATTGGATTTGTGTGTATTTATGTGACTGTGTAGGAAGTAAATACCACAAACACAACAGGGGACAAACATTAACTATAAGATGGGATACTCGGATTACGGATATTTCAAGAGGTTCATTGTCTTGCCGGTTGAATCAATAGAACTTTGAAACGATTAGTGAATGAACATCAAATCCAACATTGAATGAAATACATGAATAAAACATTTACTTTTCTTAACAAATGCATAAATAGACATTGTGCTAAATCCTAAAGTGTTAAAATGAACAACAAAAAAACACCTATTTCCATTTACCAATCTATAAAATGAAAAATTTCGTGTAGGTACAATTTCTCAGTGTTATATGGATGTAGGTACATATGTTATTATAACACAATGTCTTACAACTTTGCAACATGGAACATTTCCAATTAAACTAGTATAAAATTGTATGGTATTTAGATTATCGCATGGAAACAAAACTGAGAAACAAGTATTGCCATAAAGGTTACAGATTACATCGTGTAATGAAAAATACACACACAACGTTATAAAATGAATTCTCGACTTTATTACTTGAGATTATATCGTCGAATCCTGACATTAAGTCACCTAAAGAACGTTGTGAATTGTCCATATAATAAAAGGAAAAATCCATTTTTATAACTTAATTTCATGCACGACTATTTTTAAAGGGTCATTTATCTGGATCATCAAATTATTGTGTTTATATACCTACCACAATATTCATGTATCGTTAAATAAATATTTTATAAATGAGATGATTTAATTATATGCGAATAGGTAATTTAAAACAAACAACACTTAAGATATAATGTTTCTAAATTTGAATCACATTAACATTGACGATTCGTATTCACCGGTAATTTCCTCTTGCAAAGACATGCATGACACGTGTTAGAGTCACCTTTACTACCGGACATCTATACCTGATAACTTCCTTTTTATTTAATATTCATCACAACATCTCATCCTAAAATTACAGTTATATCTTTTATTTATTTTATAAAAATATAAAAATTGATGTAATATTATTACTAGTTTTTTATATTTAATCAGTTTCCATAGTACGTATAAAAATGCGCATAAATTCATCTATCAAGTTTTACTTCTTCTCCATTATTTTTATTATTATTATTATTATATACATTATTTACAACATAATAAATTATAAATTTTGTGTAGAAAAAGTGAAATGTTAAACCTCGTCTATTTGAATCGTTACGGTCATTTCGTATCTATCTGACGAAATTATAAAATGTTGAATGATTATTTTGATGACAAATTAGTCTTTTTAATTTATCGTCATATATACGACATTAATAATGTTTGATATTAGAAACTAATTAGTAATTTTGAAAGATTAATTTTAAAAGATTGTGCAATAAGTAGTAAAAAAATTAGTAACCTCCTTTAATAGAATTTATTAGAAAATTTTATAGTGGACTCTATTTTGTTTATCAAATATATGTATATTTTTTTTTATATTGAGAATAGATGGATATATAGTGGAATTTACTGTATAGAGATTAGACAGATTGGACTCGTTAAATAACAGCGACTGTCAGTTCATGAGAAAAGTTCTCCAAGAGACATCTAATCTATGTTATAGTGGCCATACACGCTTCGGCAAACCGGAAAACTTACTGGACGACAGGCTTGCCTTTCGGCAAGTCGTGGGATATAGGTAGATTTAAGTTTGACCAGTATTGTACTGGTAATATTTCATCTAAAAAAGGAGTGAACTATTTTGTTATGGCAGCGTGTAAAACTTTCGAAAAATGTCCCTTTTCAGTCGATCTTCTGGTATTTCTCAAGTTGTTTTCAGTTGTTTGTCATAAAATGATTTGTGCCGCTTATAAATCACCCCAGCAACCAATATCTAACCATTGTGAAAGTGGTATTATAGACGGATATTGTAAAAACTTGTCCTCAATGAACTATTTTTTTTTTATATATTTTACCAGAAAACATGAAGGTTATCATTATATTAAAATGCTGCCTTCAACAGTTTCTGTCGTGTCGTTCAAAGCTCATCGACAACCAATTCTAATCCATTTTTGAATATTCCGATGTAATTTAGAGACTCAGTTTTTTCGTATAGACGTTGTTTTAACTGAAAATAATTGTAAGTCTAGCCCGATCGACTAAAAACAAATCAAAAGGCACATTGGTTTTTACAAGATAAGTGGTGCATGTGTAAAGTTTCGGGAGCTTCGGACGCTTTGGGCAAAAATTTCGACTGCAGACCCTTATAAGAATCAATGCGTTTAAAACAGACGTTACGGTTAAATGGGAGTAGTCCCTTAGAGAAATCATTTCACAAATAAGGAGCAAAATCAAATTTTGGATGGTGCCATTGTGTATCCCGTCTTATGCAATTTCATCTATCAAATATTAGAAATAATCATTAATTATTTATGAAGTCAAGCTTTTCATTGAAAATATGCAACAAATATTAACTGAGTGGATCTAAAATTCCTGGATCCAAGAGAATATATGTATGTATTCATGTATTCTTTAATGACTAAACTAATAATCAACAATTTATTGGCAAGTTGGTAATTTGCAAAATTATTCACGTTGTTTGTTTGTTTGTTCATAATGTAATAACAAACAATTGATTTTACTAAAAAGATGACTTGCTGTAAACCCATCATAGCTTTATTGTTTGGTAATTTTCCAGTTCGATATACCTATGTATACATATTTCCATTTCTGATTAATTCAATATTAAATCCAAAATAAATCTTGAAGAAAAATATCAACTGTCTGATTCTAATCATTACGAATTTACATTCGTTTCCAGTACATTTGTGACATTTTAATTTCGTGTTATCCTTTACATTTGAATATTTATAAGTGTAATGAACCGCCTAGTTAGTGTCCATTATTATCATACTGGCGAATCTTCCTTAAAGGTCGGTCTTCCTGTCCGAAACAATACTGTGACTTCCTGTTCAACGTAAACACAATTGTTATAATGTTTACATCTGTAATATGCGGCTTCCGTTGTGTTGCGACATTTTCGTGAAATAATATAAATCGATTTAGACGAGGGTTCACCTGCACTAACATTAATCCAGAAATTCCAGACAATGGAAAGGTCTATAAATGTTTGCATATAAATTGAGATTATTTATATTCTATGTGGGTAAATTCATGCATAGGTATATCATTTTTTATCCGTCTTCCTCTCTCTCGAACACACATATACACCCCCTTTATACAATGTTAATGTTGTTTTGCTGATATTAAATTAGTTAAAATTATACATACATACGATACATTTCAGTCAAGTGATGTAGTACCTATCTTTTCATATTTGCTGAAACTTTGAAAACAGAAAAGCAATTTATTGTTTGTCTCAAGATTGTCAGTTTATTTCGAGATTTCTTGACATAGTTGTGAAGATGTGTGTTGAGCTTTTCACTGTGACAAACATAAATACTGGAAATGTATAAGTATGTGCGGTATCTTTTAAAGTTTTCAACATTTTGACAAATATCCAAAAACATATTTGCTTACATTGGTTTCAAGATAGTTTTGGCGGTCGAATATATCTGTAGATGTGTACATACATACATATACATAGGTATAGATATTGGTGTATGCATACGTATACATGTATATGTGTGTTGTCATGAAGCCAAAAGGAACTTGAGCGTTTTCATGTCGACAGTGTAGACATATGTTTTAGTGAAACATTCCCAGAGACAAGAATTATTAAGAAATCCGAATGTATACTAATTTACTGAATCATCACTGCTCGGCAGGTGGCTCTACTGTCGCTGAGCAACCGGCGATATTAATTCTGAAAATGTGCAAGATGGTTGTTGCTTTCTGCACCAGCATGTGGTCTTTTTGCACCAGACGCGGTAAATTATAGGTACAACCGAGAATTCTAGTCGGTTACAAATTTTCAGAATTTATACACTTACGGTAAAAATATAGTAGAAGCTAGAAATGATGTCCTGAAATTGGCTGAAAAATCTACAGTAACTTGGTAGAACATAGATCCGAACATCAAACAATATGAGAGGGCTTTGGCATACTTATAGATTTAGATACATTTAGAATTGGTGGAATTCGAGATCTAGACAGAATGTCTAATTTTAGTTGTGATTTTTTAAAATAATCATTCCCATGTTATTATTAGAAGCAGCTCGTAAAAACCAGCGACTCAGACATATCTCTCTAAAATGCCATCATTTTTTACCATAGTCCTTCTACATACCTTCCGGTATAAATTCGAAGGGGGCCATTGAGTAAATTTATTACGAACCATGTAATACATTTTTTTGAAATGTAGAACATGTGAACGTATTCATTTCTTCACGATTTTTTTTTGTCCTATACAATGTCTTTCTGATTTGACGGGGAAATTGAAACATTTCGTTTCTTGTTTTGGTTGGTGCGGTGACAGAATTATGAGGTAGTGTACATGCAGGCGGTGGTGTGGTGTATGGAAGGAACGGATGTCTCTTTTGGCAGGAGAGCCCTCTCTACACCATAACTTCATAAATATGTATATACCCTGGGAAATTATACGTGTAGATGTGCGATAGATATCAATATGCATGTAAACATTCTGCGCCCCATGTTAGGACTGAATTATTCGAGGACGAGATGGGCATGTATCATCCTGAAATGTGACCGTTTGCTCCTGCCGTGCACCTACATTATGCAGTCAATTGTTCACCTTATTGTGGATGGTGGTGGTAGTAGAATGTGTCCTTATGGCTCCTGTTGAGAAATTTATTAGATAAGTGATCAATTACGAAAATATTCAATATGGACAAATAATTTTATTCAAAAACGATAACCTATTAAAGAACAATAGATTGATTCATAATTACCTACAATGGTGCTATTGACCGTTTTTCAATGCGAAAATAATCCACGTCTATGAATAAACAACACTAATTTATTAAAAAAAACGAACTGTTTGAAATTATAATGTTGTGGCAACAACTACTCTGTTAAACCTTCAGTCTCATCTACTTATAATAGTTATTTTTAAAATATGATTGGAGAATAACTGGGAGAATATTTTACGGCAATATTCAATCAAGACCAGAATTGTAATGAAAAGAAGTTTACGACTCTTACAATGGCCAATAAAAATGTATAGAGAAAACAATCATGGTTGATGACAATGGGGCACCCTTTTATAAGAAGGTATCGCGATCAAATTTAATATTCCATAAAGTTAAACAAATTCATAAGCGTTACAAGTTGAAACAACAACATGGTCCATAGTCCATAAGTTTTTGATTTATTCGTTTAGATTTCCCTGGCGCGACAATTTCAGTCAGCTCTAAGTCAAGGCACCAGGGGAAGGGTTGGGATTTTATTAAAACAACTTGTTAATTCAGAACAGTCGAGTGTTTAGAACTTTGCACGAGAGAGAAACGCGACATATTGCTATATAGTATAGTGTGGCGGCACAGAGAAAACTTACTTACAACTTTACGATTACTTGTTGGGAAGGAACACTTGGGGGGTTGGGTTGGACTGCTGCTGAAATAGAATAGAACGTTGTCGACGCGTTATTTCGACAGAGCGAAACGGGGAAACTCTCCAAGTGGTAGTAGTAGTAGTGGTGGTGGTGGTGATGGTGATGAAAAAGCTTTAGATAGAGGGTAGAAAGGACGCAACGATTCAGCGCAATAAGCTACACTAATTAATATACATCAACGCATAAACGTATTAATTAAATAGCAGCTAATAATTATTGAACCAAGTGTCGCCGGTGTCGTTACTTAAGACGTCGCAATTACGGCGTCAACTTCCCGGTTTACGACCCAAGTAGCTTTCTTGATATAAAATCTAAAGGGGAGGGTTTTGGCGTTAATGGAAAGGTTCTGATATTTACTCAACGTGTCGTTTGAACTGTAAAAAGTCAATTGTTAATGCTTACCCTATAATTATTAAATAATTTTCTTCTTGTTTTATAGATTCTAAATAAATAAATGTACAAACAATGTACCTACACATACCTATATAATTGTATTAATTAGTGACAGTTAGCTGATATTGAAACAAATTAATTTACATTATGATAAAAGTAAACATATATAACTAATAGTAAATTAAAATACTAGTGTGAATAAATTAATAGGTTGTAAACCAATTAGATCTTTAATTATTTTTTTGACCTTATTAAGGCACAATTAACATTTACCTTGTTATATATAAATAATTAAATAATTATGGTAATGAAAATAACAATAATAATAATCGTTATAATAACAATAAGTAAGAAAATTAGTTTCTTTTCCATTAAATATATGTCTTTTTTTAAGTAAATTACTGAAAACAATTACACCAAACCGAAAAATGTACAAAAGTACTTTCTGTAGCTATTACTAACTCCTGTTTTGCAAAAATATCTTCACAATGAAAGCTGTAACTAGAAATTTTAGTGCCTAATTCTAATTCCTCTAGCTAGGGTGTTTGTGCAACGGAAAAGGGTCAAAATTTTACTTGAATCAATTCTCGCAGGCCACATTTTAGCATCTATAGAAAACGGCGCCAGGCCTATGTAGCCATACTAGTTAAAGCCCTGCTTACAACAGAGGTTCCCAAACGTTTTAGTTAGGGCCTCGAATACTACAATAACGGAAACTGGTGGACCGTATGGCCTAGCGGCTAGGCCCTAGCCAAACATGTATTCACAAGTACTCGTCTTAGAAATTTTGTGAATATTGACTTCTACAGTCAAATCACTTTGCGGTAGGACATAACAAAATAGTTTGTTTACTACAACAGCAAGAACAGATAGTTTTGATTTACAATCTCTAACAGTTGCACAGAAAAGGAGAGATCCGTTTCTGAAAGCAGGTAGTTTTTAGAAAAAAGAGACCCTGATAAGATTTCAAATTGAAATTGCAAACCCTTTTTTGGGTTATAGCACAAAATAATTTGACTTATAAGCTGATATTCACAAAAACTCTACGGGCACTATATATTTATGGGTACAAGTAGATTCAAAAGTTTTTCTGATAAATTATTGATAATTATATGCATTAGTGGCAAAATAATCGTGAGTAGGGTCACATAGTGGTTTTGGTTTAAGAAATTTTGTTATTTCTGGTGGGTTTTCTTCTTGATTTTATTGAGTGGATAGACTATCACAATGTTAAACGACTCGCAAAATAAGTAAAATAATTAGCTAGGTAAGTCTTTATATGTATAGGTATTATAGGAAACTGTGTTCTGCTCATATTTTAAATGGTTTTCTTAAATTGTTGTAGAAATTACAAAGAACTCTTATTTCGATTAAATTCAAAATATAATGGGTTTTTGCTATAATAACATTTTAACATACTTGAACGAATATTATACTTACTTTAACAATAAAAAATTCTTGTTATAACAGTGTAAATGAATAAATGTAAATTCTGGATTGGCTTGTTCATTATATTCGAACAATTGGTAAATAATAGATGAAATCTGAAGCTTTGCTTAAAGATTATCGAAAAGGGATTTTATGAGGCATATCTAGAAATTTGATATCGCCACCAACTACGAAACCACATCCATTAATTTTGTCAATCACACCGTTATTATTGTTTCTGATTAAAATAACAACAATCAATTGACATTTTTCTTATGCATTTAATGAGAAATTACAAAATTTTAATTGAAATTTTGTTAGAAAATTCCTTTTTGTTTCTCGTTAGATTGTGTTGTATTATTGTAGGCAACCCGATCATCATGATTCTCTCCTTTTCACTCAGTATGTATCTCTATAACAAATCCAAAAACCGGACTATCAGAACCAGTACCAGATTCCTGTGTACTTCCGGCGCTGTGTCCAGGTAATCAGTCACACCTGACATGTAATCAGAAAGAGGCGTTTACCAGAAAGTGCATCCTAATGAGAGAAGGCCTCCCATTTACCCACAACCATCTCACCATTGGTCCATTCCTATTCTATACTCCTCAGATCGTTGGATTGGAAGGTAAATAGAAAAAAAGTGAACAACATAAAACAAAATAACAACAACAACTACATCAACAATGTAGAGAGGTAAACTATGGAGAGGATGATGAGGAACAAAACTGTAAAAAAAAAATTGAAATTCCATGCTGAACTTGTACCATGTTTAGATTCTCTTCGATTCCCTTTTACATCCAACCTGGAGTGCTAACTCTAAATCGTGAGCTGTCCGTTATTTACAGAACATATACGTTGTTACACTGTTTGGAGCGGATTGAAAATCAATATAAACAAATAGGAAAAAAGCAATAAAAAATAGGTATTTTCGGAAAGAAGTCAATGTTTTCAACGAATATTATAATGAAATTTCTATGATTTGCAATTGATTTTTGAAACAATCGTTTCGATGTTAAAGACCTGATTGTTTCTTTTATCAATTAGATTTTATTATGATAATGTACCTATGAACAAAACATACCTACATAAACACAATAGAATTAGAATATTGCAGTTTTTTTGTAACATTGTAATAACCTACAAAAGTCGATTAATAATTAACCAATTCAGTATTTTGAATTAAAGTAATGTTAACAATTGTAGTTGTTAGCATTAGTAGTCTAGACAGTGGTTTGATAAAAGTCGATGGACAGTGTTCGACAAACTTCTTCAATCAGGTATGTTTTTCCTTTTAAATACTGATCAAATAAAGATGGATTTTGGATTTCGGTTGAACAGAGGGATGTTCCTGTTCCCAAACTTTAACCATTTCTTTAGAGTCGTATGTCCTTTTACACATAAGTGTTAGACTGCGCCGCCGGAGAATCGGACAAAGTCCCGGTGAGCCAAACGGTAGAGCTGAATTTTACTTACGAACCACTTTTGGGAAGAAAACTTGTGCATACGCTGTACAAATTGTACCTCATCTCAGTGACAGAATCTCATATAGGTATGTTGTAAATTAGGAGACGCAACACCCTAAAACTACTCCTAAGCACAAGCCCAAAATGTATTCTGCCCAGTGGCCCAAACAATATTTAGCCCCGTGGGTCAAGAGCTTGTAGTACCACACTGCTTTTATACAAAAAAATCTATAACATATACGTACGTAACGTTTCTAGGTGTATAGAATTCTTCCCTCAGTTGTGCTCGACATTATCGTAGGGATTTAGGGATGTTTAATTCACGATCTATATGTATAAAGGGTCACTATGCTAGGTTTTGTATAAAATTAAAACTTGACAAGGGGTGTCGTCTATATTTAACGAATTAGTTGCCTCCTTTCGATCAACACGTTAATTAATATTAATTTACAAACTTCAATAATTCTGAATAGATAAATATGTTGTCTTCATTTTCCAATGTATCCAGATAAACATGAATTTGAAAGGCAAAATTTCATATGTAGTGCCCAATCATAGATCAGATTACATTACTGAATAATTTTTAGCTCATTTCATTTTAACGGATGTATCTGTCTTTGAATTAAATTCGAAAAGTGATGGTATTGATTCATATCACATATCACCATCAGTCGACAAACGACAGGTATTGTTAAAGGTTTTTTTGGTTGCCTAATTAAATCTATTAAACCATAAATGTAACAATGATAATGCTCTAGTTTATAATACTCTTGAAAGCTGCTTGTTTTCTCTATAAAATAATGCTAGCATGTATTACCCAACAGAAGCGAAACACAGTATATTCGTCGTCGTAGAGTTTTCAGAGCCAGATAACGTTCTCAGTCTCATCAATCTTCCAAAGATTAATGTTAAAACTTGAGCATGAAGTAGATCGCGCATCTGACAATGTTCCATCAAGTTTGAGAGCGTGTCGAGTTGTTCTTAACGTACACACATATACAATGTTAAAGTGGCGGTTCCGATAACTTGCTGCTTTGGTGTGGTGGAACAGGCAATGGATGGTGGTGGTAGAAAAGAGGAAAAAGAGGTGGTACAACTAGGAGGAATTGTTGGTAGGTGGAGGTTGTGTTTCTTCTTATTCCATCCCCACCGTTGTTGAACAGTGCTGCCATCGGGGAACGATTACTGTGGATATCGTTTGAACTTATTTATTGCGCGATTGAGAGAAAAACGGTTCTTGAGTTAAGAGAAGCCACAATAGTCGAACATACTTCTAACAGGATTGTTATCTCTATTTCACATGTATCTCACCTTGTTCAGCTGTTTGTTGATTATGTGGAGATTATTACAGGCTGAAACGTGCTGCCCTCTAGCCATGTTTCAGATTAATAGATTGTTAACGAACATGAATTTAACTAAACGTATAAAACTAGATGATAATAACAAGAATAATAATAATTGTATTATAATAGATAATCTGATTTTAAGAGAATTAGATAGATTTGTTATCGTCGATAAACACCTCTTTTAATGTGAAAATTAGGTAAAAAAGTTTAAAATATTAATAAATCACCCTTATTTTTAAATGGCTAAATATTATATTGACTGAGTTTATGATTAATTAAGATGTTGTCCGTGTTTATTGCGGTTTGTAAATGTGGGTACATTACATAGGTATAGCTAGTTTGATATAAAAGCCAACATTTTATCCAAAGATGTTCGTTAGAGTGGATTTTTCATTCCATGAAAACTGAACGAACATGCATGCACGTACATCGCGCTGTGTATGTCTGTAGGTGCGAACACGGGTCGGTGGTTGGAAAAGGGGCTACAGGAGCCGCTGGTGGTGGTGACTGCACGCGGTCGATCCATCACTCGTCCGGGATTGGACGAGACGAGAGGGCGGACCGAGGCGGTACTGACGGCGCGCTCTTCAATCCGCCGCCGGCTCTCCCTCTAGAGGGGAAAAATGCGCACCGCAGGAGGGGCACAGAAAAAGAAGTAGGGCGCAATTTTTAGTGGTGGTGGATCAATCGGTCCGCCGAGGGGAGGCCGCAAAAATGCATCTCAGAAAGAGCAGCACCGTCCCTGGAGGAAACTCGAGTGACTCCCGCCACTCGCGGCAATTTTTTACGGATCGCCGCGACTACTGCGCTTGTGTTGTGTGATCGCGACAATTTGTCGCCGTTAAAAGAATTCCGTGACATCGGTAGTCGCGTTCTGTCGTCGGTGGCAAAAACAGGACTCGTAGGAGACGTTCGACCGCAACCACTGTTGCCGCCGCCACCTCCCCCTCTGTACGGCCCCACTCCGCGCCGCCCACCGCGCGCGCTTCTGCAAAAATATACCATAGCGGCAGAAAGAAGCCGCGATCGACTCGACCGCAATTACCACCTGGCGCTTCCAAGTACGCGTAACGTCCAGGAGGACGGTATTATCGACGGCGAGGACGCTACCATTGTTGTGAATTTTTGATCACGCGCCGCGACCACGTGGCGGCTGTGAAATCATCAGTGTTAATATAAAATACAATTTGACATCGTCAAATACTACATTAGTGGTGCTAGTGCTAGTGTGCTGGAAGCCATGCTTCCTCTGGCGACGACTCAGTGAGTACAGCAACGACTGGGACGCACACCATGTCCCAGTTTGGCTTCCGAGCATCGCCGAATACTCAGGTACATATAATACATACATACATATACTCACACACGTATAGAAACACGATGCCACCCTCATACTCCTTTACGTTCCACGACATCACCATCACACGGGGCTGCTGCGCGCTCAATGCCAACTTAACAACCCCTTCGCCCACACCAACTTGCACCCGGACCCTTGTACTAATTAATGCCATCTACTCCTGTTACCACTTTGCTCTATACACGGGCCGTAAGCCTAGCACAAAAGCGACCGCAAATTCATTTCCGTCTTCCACAACGTTGTTCTACTATCTCCATTTATACAAGAAGTGGGTTTTCCTCCAAGTTCCTTATAATGACAATAAACTCTCAAAACAACAATCGAAAATCAAGTAACCACCACCACCAAGTATATTACTCCTAAATAAAATTGAAAAAGCCATATTTCACGTAACCCGAATTGAATTGTTTTAGAATTAAATGACTGATCTTTCGTAAACCTACAACACAAATCTTCCTGGTTCTCATGATTCGTTTCTAATTAGCAGTTTATGTAGCATTATTTAAATTTAGCAGTATTATCCTTGCTATCCTAATTGAAAAAAAAAAATTTATACTTACATTCAATACATATTTTTAATATAAACAATATCATTATATAGTAATAATGATGTATTTATTCTTAATTAAAAATAAACTTTCTCATTAATAATTAATGCACGTTAAAAAATATGCATATATTGCTACTAATTGCTGTGTTATCGTAATTGCTAAAAGCTGACAACACAAAGTCAATGGATATCCTTTTTCCATTCTTGACAGTGTCACACACACACTTGCCAGCAAATTTATCAATGAAAGAAACACCTGGAGAACAGTAGGCGGCATTGTTAGAGCTCTTCGAACACAGTACAACATCACACAAAACTAACAAACAACAAAACACTTCGATGATGAGTCAGGTAGAACAGGAGAATTGATTCATTAATAAGACGAAGAAAAAAAAAGAAAGAAAATTATTGTTGGAGATTTTTCAGGAGGAGAGACGCCCACAAATTTGTTAAATTGTATCTGTCATGCAGCAAAATTAATTTCGTCTTGAGAAATAAAGTTGTTTCTAACAAAATAGATCAATAATATACATATACATATGTATAGAAATAATAGAAGGACAAATAAAAAGCGTAACATTAATTAATACAATTGTTTTCATGTTTCTGTTTTATAAATCATGTAAGAAGGCTATTATATCGATTATGGCATCATTAAAAATTAAAAGTTTGTCTAAAAATTATAAATAAATTAACATAACAGAAATGTAGAAAAAAATTAAAATAATGCAGCTGTGTCGAGTTAGGTTTCACGTCAAGTATTATTGTAACTAACGCGTTTAAAAAGCATTTCCTGCGATTGTACGACCAGATAACCTTAAGTTGATATATTGTGCTTATTACGATTCAAAAACGAAGAGCGAACCAACGATTCGTTCAACTGAAATAAAATATACTACATGTGTAAAAACACAAAAACATTCACACATCCATATAAATATGTAAGTGCAAATTTTGAAGGCTTTCCCAACAATTTATATCATTTATTTCAATGCAGAGTTATTTCAATTATTTTCTTGTTCAATTTTTATAAACTATCGTTGTTTACAAGTAAAAGTCACATTGACGTGTGAACGGATTTCAGGGAGCCTTCAAGACTGTAGCATGAAAATTTCCATTTTCTATGACTCCAAGGCTTCTTTTTTCCCTAGTGCCCAAAACATACATTCATAGACAAAAATTTTATAGAGTTTTCATTAAATTGTGAAAAACTGGTATTTCCTCCTTTTTTGTTAAAGTACTAGATTTAAAATAGAAATACCTATTTTCGTCCTGAAAGAAACAAAAAGTTACTTTATCTTTAGAACTTTCAGACAGAAATCATTACCTTCTTTAAGT